>JAJMHC010000311.1:0-14034 GCA_030582855.1 Hemisphaericaspora lyxosophila | reverse complement strand
TTGCTGCTGGTGATGTTCAAGATAAGATTTATAGACAAGCTATTACTTCCGCCGGTACCGGCTGCATGGCCGCTTTAGAATGTGAAAAGTTCATTTCCGAAAGTGAAGATTAAGCTTAGGTTAACAACTACAGCTACAGCTACCCTGTATAGATTTATAATGGAGACATTCCTTAATAGTAATAGTATTAATAATAATAATAATAATAACGTGATATTGTGATATTTGTGTTGAACTGTATAAATTAATCTCCTGTTTAAACCCAGTCCAACCAGTTGAAAGTAAAACACATAAATAGATAATGTGGCGGGTATCCTTCTTTATCCTGTGAATATATAATCCAAGGTCGTGGAATGATCGATATTTCTTCCATGGTTTCATCACCACTAACCCCTCCTCTCCTGCCCAAACTGTTTCCCTGTTATTGATGATTATATCTATAGCTTGGTTTTAGAGATATGCGCATTCCCTGGGCCTTTTGGAGTATATGGATGCCATGGTGTTGGCGTTTTCGGAATTGACAAGGTCAAGGTCCATTGTATGCCCTAGAATGTCAGGAGATAAAACAATCAACTTATTTTAACTCCACCATTGTGTTTATGAGAGTATTCTGTATTGCCTCAAGAGTATAGTCTTTTGACTTGGTACAAATTGGTTTCGGTTACTTCTATCCACTCCTGAAGCATGGTAGTTCTCCTGGTTACAGCTTCCGGCCCCCAGAATATATAACTTCAAGTGGAAGCGCAAGAGAGAAGCCAGAAGTATGAGAAGATAAAATATAGGTGTATCACAACCTTACATTTTGGAGGCCCCTACAACTCCTGTGTTTAGGTAGGCATATATAATCGATGTCTTGTATTAAAATGAAATCTAAAATAGACATATACATATGTATAAACAACACTTTCAGATTCATAGGGGTATAAACAAAAGTGTGTGAACAAAAATATGATGACAGTAACCAACCTTATTTAGTGATGATTAAAGACAAGCAGGAGCAGTTACAGTCAATGTGAGACAGCTAACTGTGGTGATAGTAACAGACTCGGTGTTTTCTGCCTCTGCAGGGGTACTAGAGTCAGGTTCTGAGGTGGTACTAACATCATCATCTGTAGTAGTACTAACATCACCGCCTTCAGTTGAACTAGCATCTCCAGCACCAGTTGAAGAAGCGTCTCCACCAGCACCTTCAGTAGTAGAAGCGTCACCGCCTGCACCAGTTGAAGAATCACCTTCACCTGACGTTGGAGTTGGTTCAGGTTCTGAACTTGGGGTTGGTTCAGGTTCTGAACTTGATGTTGGTTCAGGCTCTGAACTTGGGGTTGGTTCAGGCTCTTGGGTGGCTTCAACCATAGAAGTGATTGTAGTCCACTGATTGTCACTTGTGGTAATTGTGAGAATTGCTGTACCTTCATCCCCAATGCTCGTAGACACAGTAGGAAGAGTTCCCGGAGCAGTCTTGCTGCTCTCTATACAACCGCGTCGACATTTATTGGCTGTATCGGGCACCAGAGGGTATGTCACTATAATGGTGTATAGATCTTTACTAATCTGGAACTGATCTAGAATATACCCACTTCCAATAATGAAGCTGTAAACGCTTCCCTGATTATCAGAGACACGAAATATATATTCTTCGTCATAACCCGGTGTGTCCAATTTGAGCAACCCGTACTCAAAAACATGCGGATTCGTGTTAGGTGTAATGATTCGAATCTCGTTGTCTCCCCCAAAACCTGCAACCTCGAAAGTTTGCACCACCGGTCCTCTAGTGATAAGAAGGTTTTTCAGTTTATCAAAGCATATTTGGGAATTAATATTCATATCATCATTAGACATCTCCAATTTGGAATTTCTTTGGAGAATAATAGCACCAGTTCCCATACTCCCATTATCATTGGTATTAATGTAGCAAGCTGCACTAATTAGACATATGGACCCTTCATTCTTCATAGATTTTTGTATGGAAAAGACCAGTGCAGCCCCACTAGGAGAGGAAGCGACAATGTAACCCAGATTGACAACGTTTTCCAAAATATAACCAATATTTAAACCCGTAGTAAGAAATATCTCACCCTTGTTATGAATTTTATAGAAGTAATGAGACTTGGAGTAGTTTTCTCCTGCAGCCACTTCGTATTGAACCGTACCATGATTTTCCAATTCTTTCAATCTACAACTGGTTTGGTCGTCTGGAAGGGTAGCAGCATAAAAGAAATATGCGTCCTTCCTGACGTCTAATGTTACCTCATATAACGTACTGTCAATAGTGGATAAAACGCCGCCTTCAACTAGGATGTTGTCACCATATAAAGAAACCCCTCTCAATATTAATTCCTCATGTACCACCAAGGCACCAACTCCCAAGGATCTTAGAATTAGTACTAGCAAAATATAAAAGTTAAGCAGTACGGAAAACATAATTGTGCTGGAAAATGTTGATGTAAAAGAGGCCGATATTCAGGGCATAGTAGGCTATGACACCGATATTTTATACTATTTTTAAGAAACCTGAGTACTAGGCGTATCATTTCTCGTATTCATTCAATGGCCCCGTACCTAAGTTCGTATTCATTGCATGACCTCATATGCAAGGCCATTGTGTGCTTATGCCCCTGCGCGAACAGGCACATAAAATCTTATTTAAAGATTAAAAAAATCGCTGGCAAAGCAATTATTTTCATGGCATCTCAACCTAATACAAATGGGGTGAGACAGCAATTGACATTACCAGTTGGCGAAAATAGTAGTTAGTATTAAAGTGTAGAAAGGTTTCAATTTCTATGGCGATATCATAGGGGAGAGGTCGCAATTCCTGTGAGGATTTGCAAGAGCTCTGAATGTAACTTTAGACGAATTATCACGCAGCAGGGGGGTTCTTATTCCTAGTAAATGCATTGATAATATTTTACGAGAAATATTATTTGACAATTCCGTTATCTCTTGCCTCGAGATTTCTTTCAACTCCTGGGAGGAGTGAATATTTTAGTGCTCTAAGTTCAGGCGTTAATTACTAAAAAGTATAATTGACCAACCACAAGGAAGCCGTGACTTTTTGCAGATCCATTATTCCTATTTTTGTTATTTCTCAATAAATGACTGACTGAAGTTATAATTAGACGCCCTTACTTATATGTCATCATTATTTCTTAGGTTGTTTTGGGCTCTCTTCGGGTTGCACCTCTTATTTAGACTTTACGTCATCGGGTGGTAGTGCGTAAGTTTTCCAAGCCATTGTCGTCTTTGTTTCGGAAGGGTATATGCTGACACTCAAAATGAACTAGGAAGACTATAAGAGTGGTTTTCTCAATCTCAATTCAAGTGGTCGATTGAATTGTAAGATACCAACGACTAAGGACGTTGGAGACGAAGAGGGAGGGGGGATGATTGGATGATTGAGATAGAGTCTACTGTTAGGGTGCAGACACTTTTCCTCAAGCTAGGTGAGGTTAAAAGAGCGGTGTTTGATCATCTTAGGGAATGCCACCAGCCGTAAGGTTGCGTCTATTAATTGCCAAATAATTCACAAGATGTAGGAAAATATTCTGCCTGCCGGCAAACTCGATGATTTTTCCTGCACTATGCAAGACCATATTACTTTCTGTTGAAAGGATAATCCAAGGTCTACCGGAAAAATGAATATTGAAGACAGGCAAACATAAGCGAATAGTAAGATCCGATTATGTCAAGAGTGACAAGATAGAAATACAGGGTGTTAATTTATAAACAGTGATAAGCTGAACAAAATACTAACCCAAACAAAACTAAACAATAAGCTGAGGAGCATATCCCGCAAGAAGCTAATAATATTAAACGAACTGTTAAAGGTAAACAATAAACTCTAACTAACTAACTAACTAACTAATCTAATCTAATATACAAACAATTAGTATAATGGTTCAAAATCAACAACTCTTATATGTGGGAGTAGTATGTAGGAGATATTTGCTAAAAGATTGATCTGGTAATAGGTTTAAGTTTTCTCCACCATGTATTTTTCTCTACTGTGTTTGGATTGGTTGTTTACGATATCCTGCTTGAGAGGGCTGGGAGATGATATATATCCACTCTTAATGAAGATGATTTGAGTTCTGAGTACCCCCTTTCATTAGCTGGTCAAGTCAAGTCAAAGGGGTAGTACCTCTAGTAAACAATGTATCCAAGAAAAGTCAAAAAAAAAGCAAAAAAAAACCATAAAAAGGAAAAGAACACAGGTAAGAACCAACATTTCAGATGGGTTGGTAGCAAAAACCAAGAAGAATACAATTTTTTGCAAATTTTTGGTAAATTGTTTAAAGAGTATGGGAAACTTATTCGGTACACAAAGGTGATGGTGTGAAAGCAAACAAGAAAGTAATTTATTCTGTGGCTAGAACCTATCATGACATTTATAATATCGAACAAGTGATCGCTGATCCCCCCCGCAAGAAGCGAGATGATTATGTATGCCTACCAATCATAGAACTAACCATCTTTCAGTGGAGCGCTTAGGAGTGCTGAAAAACTCGGATCCCAATGTTGATTTCAAACAATCTGATGAAGCTAGTAATTTAATCAAAAAAAATTGCAAAAAAATTGCAAAAAAATGTGCGGTTCCTTCTGCTATTAGCCAGATGTCACCCCATCATAAATCTCAAATAACTGTGACAAGAGTATTACAGAGACACTTCATATTGATACATGAGGTCCATTCTCTAATTTCCTTATTAAGATTTATAATCTCATCGTCTTGGTTGACCAATTTAGTTCTTACTCAGAGATCATAGTGTCATCAACTAAGGGGGAGTACAGAAACAAATCATGGATAAGTTACAAATCTGGAATAACAGGTTTGGGACAAAGATTGGAAGTCTCACAAGGAGACAATGCTGAAGAGTTTTTTCCAAACACTGAAGATTGTGCTGAGGTGGGTATTGAACAGGATAACATCCCAAATTATCCCTGCCTAAACAGTCAACAAGCCAAAGTACTTGGTTTAATCCACACACACAGAGACAAAAAAAAGAATCCCATCCAAATGGTGTTTACGGTGCTCTCATTGGGTAATATTCCAACTATTCTTATTCTTACAAGCCATTGCTTTGATCTCCTGGTGTTTTCCAATAATTCTTACAACCAAAAACATGACCGTTATCAATTCCAGTGCAAGTAATAAATCTGTATCGACCAATTTGTCGTGGATATTAGTACGACATTAGTTGCGACATTATTCTCTGGTTTCTTTCCCCAAAGTACACTACCCTCTCCCTCACTATTAATTTCGTATTTCTCTTTTTATATCCGACTCAACGGCAATATCTCCCACGTCTCCAACATCTCCATCTCCTTCTTGTTGTTGTTATTGTTAGTTAACTTTATAAAGAAGTCTCACAGTCAAAAGCAGTTCCCATCAACGTAATGTCATTCAACAATCCATTTGATAGTGACTTGGAAAGCACCCGAACCAACCAATCTCACAAATATCGAGATTATCCCGAATTCGACGCTCTTTCCACCAGTATCGAGAATCAATTACACCATATAAAATACACCCATCTCTCCTCCATAAAGGCCAACTTGGTAGATTTTGAACATTCTCCCCCCAATGCCCCACACCTTGCCGAAACCTTAAGTTTGCAATTCAAGACTACTACTGAGCAATATAAGAAATTGAATGAATTTATCAAGCGGTTAAATATCATGGTGGAGACTTGTGTGGATGAACATGAAGATGTTGAGGTGATTAATTATTTGAAACAACGAGAAGGGATCCAGATTAAACTTGTTAAGGATAGTTTGCTGTTGTTTAAGAGTTATCAGAAGAGATTTGAATCATATCAAATGAGTCAATTACCCTCAGGATCTTCTCAGGGAGATAATACTGTTGAAGAAGCAGAACCAGAACAACAACAACTACTACAACAACAACAGCAGCAGCTGGTTCAGATCACCTATGAGCCGGTGAATGCGGAAGAATTAGAACAACAATCCATCCTTATCCAACAACGAGAACGAGAAATCCATCAAATCCAACAAGATACCCAAGAAATCAACGAGATCTTCTCCAATTTATCCACCATTGTAAACCAACAACAATTTCAAATCGACAGTATAGAAAATAATATCTTTAGTTATAGCTCCAATGCAAAACAAGCTTCGACTGAATTGAGGAGTGCTGAGAGATATCAGCGTAAAACTGGTGGAAGAATGTTGTGTTGTTTAATGATTTTAATTGGGGTGTTGGCGTTTGTAATATTGATAGGATTAATATTCTAGAGCTTTATATCTATATATATATATATAAATAATAAGTATCTTTCTTCTATAATAGGTCTACTAAATTTTCCAGAAATTTATACATCCATCATCACCAGCAGTAATTAAGATCTCTTGTTCTTCTACCTTGGCCCAGATTATACAATTGATTTCATGGATTCCATGACTTGATTCATGAATGGTTTCGATTTCCCATTTCCCACCTTGACCTTCATGATATACCACAATCTTCCCATCAGACCCAGCAGTGGCTATTTTCCCCGTGATTGCAGACCAAGCTACTGAATAGATGGGATATGTATGTGCTGAAGGAAGGATATCTTCTTGTTCCCAAGTCATTTCCGATCCGTGTCTGATTGAACTTGGAAGATTAGCCTCTTGTTTCCCTTCCTTCTCTCCTGTTGTACTACTACTACTACTACTACCACTTGACCAAATACGAACTGTCATGTCATCACTGACAGACACCAATCTGATGATTCCCGGTGTGGCCATTGGGCTGATAGGATGTTCAAATTTCGAACACCATACCGTCCCCTCATGCCCATTCAACACCCCATTACATACCCATTCATCATCATCATCAACATCCTGTTTATAGATCCGGATAGTATCATCATATGAACAACTGGCCAAGATATTCTGCCTCGGATGCCAAGTGACATTCTTCACATCTTGAGCATGTTCATTCAATACCGAAACACATTCAAATTCCTCCAAGGTCTCAGGGTCAGTTTCCCAGATCCATACCGTCTTATCTCTAGAACAAGAGGCAAGATAGGTGCCATCGTAATTCCAATCCACTGCTTTGATTTCATTTTCATGACCTTCGATAATCGCCATTAGGTTCCATTCATTCTTGGCATCACATAAAATCGCCTTCTGATTTGCTAATAATAGGTCTTCATCTTCATCATCATCATCGTCATTATAATCAACCTCAGGCTCATCTATGCCCCATATAGATATGGTAGAATCAAAAGACCCAGCAGCCAATGCCGGTAAATCAAGAAAGTTAACCCCTTCTGAGGTCTCCGTCTCCCCCTCGGCAACTCCACCTAAGGGTGGTTTGAAGGATACCGACCGGATCGATCTCTTGTGAGTATCTGACAATTTGGCAATCAAGGGAAATTGAGGTGAGGTTAATTTGTAGATATTGCATGTTTTGTCAGTTGAGGCAGTGACGAGGAGTGGGAGGGATTGGTGGGCGCTTATGCTCCATGCTTTGTCGGTATGAGCTTTAATTGACTTGAGTAAGCTGACCATGACTGTTGGTGGTGGTGGTGGTGACGATATTAGTGATGATATTAGTGATGGTACCGGCGGAGAATCTTCGCGGAAATTTCAATGAATTTTTTTTTTTTCATCAATCTCGAGAAACCTTTCATTGGAACAGGAAGAATAGTAAGTACAGATGATGTTCATAAGGAGAAGCATAAGACTGCCTGTCCTTCGAGGATGGTCTCCAGTAGTAGTACTAGGGTCACCATCTATTCGATTCAACTCCACCACCAAAGTTCCAAAAGACGGCGACAATAAAACCAGCCACAATAAAACCAGCCACAACAAAACCGGAGAATTATCCCCCCATAACCACCCTTCCGAACCGGTATCAGAATTCAAATTCAAAGCAGCCACTTCTTCAGCCTCTCCAGCTCCCATGGATCCAAACCTGGGCATAGAACAACTCTTATCCAAAGACCTCAAACCATATATCCCCAAACTCCAGCATCCTCGTGAAAGTTTCGAATATCCCGGATTACCAAATGAAGATGAATATACCAAGTTGGTGACCAAACGGGCCAAAGTCACCCGGTGGTCTCGATATGTGCCCAAAATCCTCACCGTGGTAGTTATTGGCTGGGGAGCCTATGTTGTGAAGATGTTATTGTATGATCCTGAGGAAGGTCAGGATAGTTTTGATTTATTGGAGCCGGATATATTTCATAAATTTATCATTACCCATCGAGAACAAATTGATCATGATCATTACATCATTGAGATCTTACCCAAATATAACAATTGGGAATTTTCTTACGGGTCAGATTATGAATCTAAATCGGTGTGGAATGGTGGGGAGAGGATATGGTCAGTAGAGGTGAAACAACCGGAGATTATGGTGGTTAGATCATATACTCCCTTGCCGTTATACTATATGAAATCAGAACACACCAGATCAGGAGAGAAGAAACCATTGCTTAAGGTGATTGACCCCGAGATTGATGATTGTGATCATGGTGGTGCCATGTGTCTCTATATTAAGAAATACGATGATGGTGAAGTATCTAAATACATCATCAATAAAAAAATCGGTGATGAATTGGAAATAAGGGGTCCCAAAACTGAATATAAATTCCCTTATCATCCCCTTAAGAAGTTTTATAACCGGCCCATTTTCAAGGATTTACCCTCCAAAGTGGAGCCGGAAAACTTGCTCAAGGTAATCAAGAAGGATAATAATCTTCCAGATTATGATAATCTTGACTTCTTCGCCGCTGGCACTGGTATTGCCCCCATCTTGCAAGTACTACTTTCGAGGAATCCATATCTTGGATTCGTCAACCTTCATTACTCCGCCAGAAAGGAAGGAGAACTTGGTCCCTTGCTGCGATTGTTATTCTTCTTGGAGAAACTTGATCGAGTTAAAGTCCACTATCATTATGATGATAAGCCTAACTCAATACTACTGGCCAAACATGTGAAACCTCCCCAGGCGTCAAACTATTTGAGTCCCTTGAGAATAGAAGAAAAGGAAGCCATCATGACTCCTGATGAAGCGGCTCAGTTTAGAGAAATGATTAAGGAACAGTACGACGCCCAAGAGGAAAAGGAAAAGGATGATGCTACTGATAAACAATTGATTAAACACAAGTATCAAAGAGGGGAAAGATTCGATACGGCATTAGAACAGGCAGTATCCACAAGTAACCAGACCAAGAAACCTTCAAGTATCGCCATAGTTTGTGGTCCGGAAGGGTATATCGACTATGTTGCCGGTGCCAAAAAATTGGCAGTAAATGAACAAGGTGAAGTAGGGGGGCTCTTGGCCGACAAGAAATGGGATAATACCAATGTCTACAAATTATAGAAAAAGATATGTGGATGTATGTATGTATGTATGTATGTATGTATGTATGTATATATGTATTTTAATGTAAATAGTAAACCCTAATTAGATGGTGGTGTCATCTACAAGGCCGATTCTCTTGCTGAAATGTATCAATACTCTTTGGGCATCTCGATGTTGGGAACATGAAGTAATCACCTCTTTTAGTAATTCCCGTTTATCCAACCCGCATATTTTACTATCCCAATCCAGGGGATGGTTATCGGGTCCAAGTAATTGTTCACATACTTCAAATAATTTAGCTTTAAATCCCAATTCACAAATTCTTTGTACATAAGTCAAGAAATACTTATGGAAATCCCCATCTTCACCCAATAATTCACAACATAAGATTCTATTTTCTAAATGACTTACCGAAATGGTATTTTCCAAACTTTCAAATCCTTCCTTCATGATCATATTCTTTGAAATCTTATTGAAAAATTTCCCTCTTCCCGTTCTGGTCTTTCTCAAAATCTCATCATTGGTCTTGTATTCCAACATATCCACAATAGATTGTTCATCATTCAACAATCCCAGCGAGGAGGAGGACGAGGAGGAGGAGGAGGAGGAGGACGACCACGACCACGACTGTGGTTTCTTGATATTCTCATGTGAACTATGCCAATAATGAGAACCAAATGCCCACCATGACTCAGTTATGGTCTGCCATACTCCCAAGTCCTTATTGTACAAATATCCCGAACCACTAGATAGGGTAACTAATGGGATTCCGCGGGAGGTGATGGCACAAAGGGTGATATTATCACCCTTTGACAATCCATCTTCTTGGAATTTATTCTCGAGGTCCAATAATGGCGCTAGAGAAGTTGATAATTCCAATTTCTTCCTTTCGAGATCCCAGACGAATAATTCACCCAATGAAGTTACGGCCATGAGGTATTTGCTATGACTTTCAAGGAATGAAATGGCCGAGCCAAGCATGATGGGAGGAAGTAATCTCTTGCCTGAAATATGAGAATAGGTTAAGATTTGTCCATCAATGGTAGATATGGCCCAGAATTGACTTCCTTCACAAGCCAAGAGAATTAACTTGGGGACGAAATCACACCAGATTTCTTTATCTTTCTTGAAATAGGTGATACGAGAAGGTTTGGTTTCATTGCCACTTCCATTCTTTATATCCAATATAAATAATCCTTCGTCTCCTTTACTAGTCAATTGGAATCCAAATCGAACTTTGGGAGTGGCCAATCTAACTTTTGAAAATGAAGTGTTGGGGTTCACAATCACCGAGCCAATGAATTTCACCGGTTCCATTTCTCGTTTGATTTTCTTATTCCCCCCACTGCCATTAGCATTACCATTACCATTAGCACCCCCATTGGATTCATGGTTGGGTCGTTTGATCAGTTTGTAGAAGGAATCAGACACGGAATAGGACGGTTTATCAAATTCCATTAGTGATTTCTCGGTGGTGGAAACTGTCTGTATACTAGCTATCTTATTGGTGTTTGATAGGGAGGGGGAGGTGCCGTTGGTTGAAAGTAATATTGGTTGGATTCTCCTCTTGCCGTTCTTGGTGGTTATTTTTTGTTTATTGGTGATGGATAACGTGGAAGGTTTTTGTTTACCTGATGATTTTGCTGTACTGGTGGTGGTGGTGATGTTGGTGGTGTTATTATTAGTAGTAGTAGTACTGGTGGTGGCCTTGGCTGCATTTCTCTCATTCATGGCCGAGTGCAATAAGTCTATTGATGACCCCTCTGGGTCATCCATATTTGGAGGAGGAATAACCTCAGGCACGATTTTCCCCTTGACTTCCAGTGATTGATTCTTGTCGGTTGTTGCCGTAGTTGAAGTCTTCTTGGTGTGGTGTTGTCTAGTTTTACCAGTGTCGTTGTCGCCGTCATCATCACCATCACCATCATCATCACCATCATCTTGCTCAGTGGTGGTGCGTATAGCCTTGGCCTGGCTTAGCATTTCAATTGGGGGCAATGCGGTTCTTCTATTTGCAGGTTGGTCATGTTCATATCTATGAGATAATGGCTTCACTGCCTCAACTTGTATTTTCCTCAATGCCTCAACGGTGGCATCACTGACTTTCCAGCCAAGTTCATTGTCATCAAAACTAACCATGCCAATCTGTCCACTTGATGTGCTCAACACCAACGAATCACCAGTTTTCAACCAATTCAAATCTAAAATCTCCCCCTGGACAACATCTTGCAACACCGAAAGGGGGGCATCTTTCGAAGTATTCCAGAGGGCGAGAGTTCGGTCGGACCCCGCTGTCACCACTACGCTATAGATATTATTGGAATCGGCCCGATCTTCCGAATATAAATTGGGATTGAATCGCACTACTTCACAAGCGATATCATGTCCCACTAGACTGATTACATTCTGCCAATTTCGAGTATGTGAAATAACTGAGATTAAAGAAGTTTGATTCTTGCGAGCAGAGGGGATGGAAATTAGTTCACCTTCGGGAGACCATGAAATCCGTTTATATTTGACATTTAGGGGACTTTTGTTGAATAATCGAGTGATTTTATTAATTAATCTGAATTTATACCCCTTTATGGGAGGAGGAGGAGGAGGAGTAATACTACTACTACTACTCCTAGTAGTAGTATTATTGTCATCATCATCATAGGCATATTGATAGATATGGATTATTGTATCGTCACCTACGGTGATAAGATAGTTGTTAGTTGGGTCAAAAGCAATACTTCTCTGAGTGACCAATTTCAGTACTTTCGCCAAGCTGGATATTTCTTGAAATGTATCCCGACTAAGGTCAACTAGGTTTACTTTTCCATCAGTAGTACTCCAAGCTACCAATCTATCGTCAGGGGAAATAGTCAAATCCACCACTGGTTTCACTTCTTCCTTGGTATCTGTTTTCAGGAAGGGGTAGATTTGTAGATGGAGGTCTTTGGTGATATCATGTAGAAATATAAACCCGCCCACATCACCAGATATGAACCTGCCAGCATTGTTTGACAAGCATTTCACCAGATTAACCAAGTGTTGATGGCATGTAATGGTAGTAAGAGGAGTAAATGTCAGGATTATTTCCTTGAATGGTTCACCTCCTTGCTTCACACTCTGAGTCAATTTTGTTAAATCCCATATTCTAATCTGGGTGTCCTTACCTCCAGTAATAAGCTTGGTGTTGTCTTGATTAATGTCTAGACTGTGCACTCCTCCTTGATGGAGGATGTTGGGAAGTTGTACAAATCTCATCTGAATTCACTTAGTCGTGGTGGAGGAGGTGGTGGTGGTGGAGCCTCTAGTGCCTTTGGTGGTGGAGCTGTCGGTGTAAACAATCAACTGGTTGAAAGTGTCGCGAGAAAGTTGTCACCAAAACTTTTCTTCGTACGAAAATTTTTTTGATCATTGAACAACCACCACCACCACCAATTCATTCCTGGTTGTTTTGTTAGTCAGAGGTAACACCTTATCCCTTAATAGCAATAACGTATAGTGACACTCACGCTGGTTGATCTATATAAATCTATAATAAATCTATATATGGTCTATTTGAGTGTTCTAGACCCCCCAGAAACCTGCTACTTTTATTGAATAAATTTGACTGAGATACCTTCTCATCGACACATATTATACTACTTACACCACCCCCACCACCATGGCCAACGAAGAATATATGACTGATTCCAGTTCAGACTTTACTGAATATTGGATCGATGTGTTTTTGGGCACCAAAGGAAATGAATACTTTTGTGACATTGATGATGAATACATTCGAGATCGATTCAATCTAACCGGGCTAAATCAAGAAGTATCCAAATTACCCACCCTAATCGATATAATCACCGACGTCATCGATATTGAACTGCAGCCACTTGAACAACGTGACGCTTTGGAAAATAATTCCGGTATCTTGTATGGGTTAATTCATGCTCGGTATATCTTAACTTCTCGTGGGTTGAATAAAATGTTTGAAAAGTATAGAAATGGAGATTTCGGATATTGTCCCAGAGTGCATTGTCAACTTCATCCCCTTTTACCCATTGGATTAAGTGATCAACCAAGAGTAGCTTCGGTGAAGTTGTATTGTGCTAAATGTGAAGATTTATTCAATCCGAAATCAGCCAGACATTCAGTAATAGATGGAGCTAATTTCGGCACTACTTTCCCAGCCATGTTTTTTCAAATCTTCCCTACCATGATTCCGGTTCATTCTAAAGAGACCTATGTACCTAGAGTGTTTGGATTTAAGTTGCATGAATATTCAAAGTTGAATAGGTGGAGAGAATTACAACGAATTAAGTTGGAGAATAGACTTGTAAAGAGTGGAATACTGATAAGTAATGTAGGAGGTGGGTTTATAACTGATGAAGTTGATGAGGGATCTACTACTAATCAACCAGACCCCCGTGTCTCTCGACGTCCAGTGACCTAGGGGTGGGGGGGGGAGGTGGTTGGACAACAACATTTAAGAGAAAGAGAAAGAAAGAGAGAAAGTTTAATCCACAAAGTCAAACAAGTAAATCGTAACCGTGCTTCTGCATAATCTGTTTCTAGATCTTTTTATTATATATATATTAGTTTTTTGTATAGACTCATCACTCCAATTGTTTTGTATATCACTTTAATAGATTATAACTAACAACGATGGAATGATGACGATGAGCCAATCGATTGAATAAAAATTGGGAGTGGGGGAGTGGGGGGAGGGG
>JAJMHC010000310.1:0-14169 GCA_030582855.1 Hemisphaericaspora lyxosophila | reverse complement strand
GGGGGGGTGGGGGGGATATATATTTGTGGTTGCCTATACTTCCGTAGGGTATACTTCGGTGGATGAGTTGAAACAGACTACAGTTCGCACTATTTATTGCAAAATGAATTTTCTAAAACAAGAAAAAAACTAAACCTCCCCCTCCTCCCACCACCTAACCAAAAAAAAAAATCAAAAACAATCATTTTATTTTAAACTAAAAGTACACGAAACTATAAACTAATGACAAATGATTAACACTTCTAATTGTGTAATCTCTTTTCGTAGGAGTGTAAACCGTGAACACCACCTTCGAATTGAGCAGAGGCAGTTCTGAATTCAAATCTAACTTCCCCAGAATCGGTCTTGGCTCTTAATTCTTCTACGGATTGCATACCAATATCTTGTAAAGAATGTTGTAAACCATTGAACAAGTAGGGAACAAACTTAGTAACAGAACCCTTGTCAACAACGGCACCTGAGACACCTTGAGCAACCAAAACGGTATCAGCTTCAGAGAAGTATCTTGAAGTTGAAGCATTGGCATTTTGCTTGGTTTGTTGCATGGCATCAATGGATCCCATACCTCTATAAGATTTCAATCTCTTACCGTCTCTGTAAAAGTAATTACCGGGAGTTTCAGTGGTACCGGCTAATAAACCACCCATCATGACACAGGAAGCACCTAAAGCAATGGCCTTGGTGATGTGACCAATGTTACCAATACCACCATCAGCAATACATGGAACACCGAATTGGTTAGCAAACTCGGTGACATTGTAAACAGCAGTACCTTGAGGTCTACCACAAGCCATAACTTCTTGAGTGATACAAATGGAACCAGAACCCATACCAATTCTTAAACCATCGGCACCTGCTTCAATCAATAAAGCAGCTTGTTCTCTAGTAACAACATTACCAGCAATAACTTGTAATTCTGGGTATTTTTCCTTGATCCACTTAATCATTTCTAATTGGAAAACCGAAGAACCGTTAGAAGAGTCTAAAACAACAACATCTAAACCAGCTTCGACTAATTTGTCTAATCTTTCTCTATCAGCTAAAATAGTACCAATGGCAGCACCACATAATAATTGTTTAGATTTGAAAGATTTAGAAGCCAATGGGTAGGTTTCATTCTTTTGTAAATCAGTTCTTGAAACTAAAGAAACCAAGTTACCTTTAGTATCAACAATTGGTAATTTACCCTTCTTGGAGGTTCTTAATAAATCATTACCTTCGTCTAAGGTGATACCTTCCTTACCAGTAACCAAGTCAGTGGTCATGATGACGGAGACAAGATCATCGTCATTTTCGTGGAATTGAACATCACGGGAGGTGACAATACCTAATAATTTTCCACCAATCTTACCGTTATCTAAAAAAAAACATATTAGTTAGTATACTCAGTCTTCAAAAAATAAAAAACAAACAAAGGATCAAAGTGTGGCAAGTTTGTCAAAATATAAAATGCTCAGAATATAGTTTCTCCCCAACATCGTTTGATGTAATATTCGGTAGAACGAAAGTTATTAATTAGAAAAGTTGATCATCAGTAAGTTAAGAGTTCATCTTGACAAACCACACACACACAAATTCACATGAATAATGGAAAGAAAAAAAACATACCAGTGACTGGATAAGAAGAGAAACCTAATTCCTTCTTCATTAACTTGACTTCTCCAACAGTAATATCCTTAGTGATAACAACAGGATCATTGATGAAACCATTTTCAAATTTCTTAACCTTTCTGACCATGTCAGCTTGTTCTTCGGGAGTACAGTTGTGGTGAATAATACCAATACCACCCAATAAGGCCATATGAATAGCCATGTTTTCTTCAGTAACAGTATCCATAGGAGATGAAACGAATGGAGACTTCAAGGTGATGGACTTGGTTAATCTGGAATCCAAGGAAACATTAGAAGCTGGGAATGAAATAACACCTGGTAAAACCAAGAAATCGTTGTATGTTAAACCACCAAATTTATTGGAATCAATTAATTCTTTGACAGATAAACCGTCCTTGTTAGGGTAATTCTTCAAGTAAGAAGTGGCAGAAGCAGTGTCAAAAACCATTATGATATAAGCAAGACGTTTATAGTAATAAGAATTAAAGATAATACCGTATTAAAGGGGCAAACTTTGCCAGGAAAGGAAAAAGAAAAATGTGAAAAATTTTTTTTTATCCACAAGATGATTATTAGTAATATTTATACAACAACAGTACCGACACCAGCAGCAGCAGCCACGGGATTTTTTTTTTTTTCTTTTCGATGAGGTTTACGTAATCAAACTATGGCTGATTATGTAATTGCTCACAACAGAGTCACAAGATGGGATTATACTTCAATTAATTATAAGTAGTGTGAACGTGGCTACTGCAAGAGATTTAGAAGGGGGACTCTATTGCAACAGAGGGTACCCACTGTATTGATTACCACTGCTATTAAACCGTTATTTTTTTGTTGTTTTCTTTTACATGGCGCAGATAACCACTTTTCTTGTTTCATTGAACTGCTTCAAATATGAACACGCCTATTCATGTGCTCTTTCAAAAAAAAAAAAAAACAAGCCAAGTGTTGAGTATAGGTGGCCTGCAACAACAATACACCAGGGACAGGGCAAAATACTCAAGAGAGAGAAAATATAATTAAAAACGTTGGGAAACTATAAAACTAATCAAATACTAGTCTAAGGTGCTTATGACCTATACATATGCCATGCACATCTATAATCGTCCATACTACCCCTACAAACAATAGATGGTATAGGTACTGACAAACTGGTATCGAGTCTTTAGCAATAGTTAGTATAACAGTTCAAGTATTGATCATTAAAAAAAAGCAGGGTCATTCCATATCATCGAAAAGATTTTAATCAGTGTAGCGGTTCTTACTTATATCTTACATAGAATTTGGTTTCAAGAATTGCAAATCGAGGAAGGATTCTCATCATTTAAAAAAACCTTTTCAAAAATGGAATAACAACATCTGTACTTTATTGTAAGGTGTTACATACGTTTGAAGTTGATTGTTAAATAAGAAGACAGAAGAGAGAAGAGAGAAGAGAGAAGAGAGAATTGAGAAGTGAAGTGAAAAATTCTGATTTGAAAGACTATTTTTTTGCTCGAAATCAAGTTACAATTCCGGGTAACGTTTTGCAGCAATTGAAACCTGTTATTGACCTGAACCATTCAAATGAAACTAAAAGACAACTACTAGGAATTGGTTTCATTGAGCAAAGGGTTTGTTTCAGTAGTCACAATAATACAACGGGTTTTCTTGCAATTGTTCAACACAACACGGATATTTTCAAGAGCAAACCACTCCAACCTTTTGCAAAAATTTATCTGATTCTACAATATTCAACCCCTTTCATATAGAATAATGCTATATTATATATGAACGACAAACTTCAACAAAATATAAAAAAACTAAAAGTATATATATATATATATTTAAACAAAACTACTAAAAAAAGAACCATCTCTCTTGCATATACACACACACTCTCTCTCTCTCTCTCTCTCTTCGAAAACAAAAACACATATTGGACTTTCGCCATATACGATATATTTATAATAACAATTTTTTTAATCCTCTTCTTCCTCCACTATCTCCTTCATAGAACTATCATCCTTGATCTCTCCTTCTCCTTCCTCGTCTTCTTCTTCTCCCTCTTCCGCTATGGTTTCTTTATTAGCAACCTGTTGTTGCTCTTGTTGCTGTTTTTGTTTAATCTGCTTCACATATTCTTCAATACGTTTCCAACCTTCCTTTCTGGCAATTTCTCTCTCACTCTGCTCCTTTAACGATTGATGATACAATACAGTACAATGGTCATATAGAATAGGATTATGGTCCATGAAGACTTTCAAGGCTCCATAAGCTAATGAATGAATACTTCTATTCCAATTGGAAGTGGCTGAATTATGTTGCAAGAGATTATTTGCTTCGTCTCCATATCCACCGTATTCATCCATATTTGCTGTATTGGTATTATGTATCGAATTGAACAGGTCATAATATTCTTCATCGGTTAATTTATCACCATTGAGATCGGTATGGGTATGTATGTGTTCTGGATTTGGAGAATTGTTGTTGTTGTTATTGTTGTTGTTATTATTGAGGTTATTTATTGATGCATGGACTTGGAAGATATTATAATGAGGATGGTTTGGATCGTTTGAACTTGGGATAATACCTTGTTGTAAATCTTGCAATACCAATCCATTATCAATTAAATTACCATTAGCATCAGTAGTAGCATTTGGATGTTGAGATAACTTTTGTTGCATAATACCATTTTCAATACCTGGTTGAGTAGCATTGGTCAATTCATATAGGGAGGCAAAAATTATCGGCAAGACAACTTCAGCATTCTCGGTGATTAAAGTCAAGAAATATTCATTTGACCAATAACACAACACTTTCTCGCTAACTTGGAAATGAGGTGAGCTTATACATTTAGCCAATTGAACAAACAAGGGGATTTGAATCTTGACGAATTCATTAGGTTCCATCACTTCGAAAATATCTTCAATTTCATTCAAATACATCACTTCTTTTGGACTATTGATCTTGGGCCAATAACGTAATAAACCCATAATGACATCTTCAGTCAATGAAGGGTCTTTTTCCAAAAATTGAACAATACAATAAGCTAATTGAGGATGGTATAACGATAAACTTTTAACTTTATGTAATGGAAGTAAAACCCGAACTAAAAAGATCTTATGTTCTTCTTTTAAAGGTAATGCAAATCCATTAATAATAGACCCCAAGATTTCTAACAATTCTCCAATACCATTAAATCTTTCCGTTTCATAAACAAATTGTAAAAACACATTATTTATCGATTTTCTAATAAAACTTCTTAAACTTAAAAACTTCCCGTAAATACGATGTAAAGTAGTTTTTAAACAATCACGTTCCCGTGGATCTTCACTATCAAACAATTCTAAAATTCTTAAAATAAACTCATGATCAATATATTGTTTGGCAATTTGATGTTGGAAATCAGGCAGTTCAACAAATCTCAAAAAGAATTCATAAATGGCTTGCATATGAGGCCAAGCTAATTCGCTGACTGGTTCATCTTCATCAGGGTCATACAACTCTCCCACTGGGTTGACGGGGGGTGGGATAGGACGGAAAAGATTGTTTTTAAACATGGAAACTACATGTTTATACATTTTGTCAGTATATGAGAATCGATTATTTGAGATGAATGCGATTAATTCTTGCAAGGTTATTCTTTTGATTTCTTTACCTCTAATGTCAAATGTTGGATCACTAAAATCAAACATTACATTACATTGATCAATTTTTTGTATGAATAAAGGAATTTGATCTTCGGGTAACACTTCGTCAAAATTCGGTAATTTGACAATTTCATGATATCTATCTGAACTTGGGGGTTCAAATCTTGACGAGGAGTGTCTCTTGGGGGTAACTATCAAGTCGATATCTATAGTCTCTCTATTTGGAGATGCAATGTTTGGCGTCAATTGGAAATGGGTTTGTGCTCCTTGTTGACTATGATGTGCCTTACTGAGATCAAATGAAGGAGAGGGGCTTGGGTGGGCTGCAGTGGCTGCTATGGTCGATGAAGATGTCAAGGGTGAAGTGGGAGTAGGGGTGAATGGTAACGCCTGTTGTCCTATACTGGAGCCACCAACATTGCCACCAACATTGCCACCACCATTGCCACCACCATTGCCACCACCATTGCCACCACCATTAAATGCGGTGTTGCTAGGCACAACCGATGGTCTATTAGGGGCCAAAACCGATTGAACCATTGATGACGATTGTGGTTGTCGTTGTTGGGTGGGGGCTCCAAACACACTGGCTGAGTTTTCATCATTGACGACAATCTTTGGAGATTCTTGTGTTGGCAGGCCACCTTGAGGAGATGTTGTCATGGTTATGTTACTGGTGGCCGATTTGGCTGAATTTGTGGTTGAGTTATTTCTGGATTGAGTCGGAGAGGAAACAGAAGGGGTCCCCTTTGAGGAGGCGGAAGAAGAACTTGACGCTAAGTTCTTGGAACTATTATTACTGCCGATTGAACTGGGAGAAGACAGTCTCTTTTCTTTCTCTTTCTCTTTGTCGGTCTTTTTATCTGTCTTCTTATTTGTAGTTTGACTTTTGTTTCGTGTAAGTCTATTTTTGAAACCCTTCATCATCTTGGCATAAATCAAGTGTCGGGTACAATTATATTAACTAAACGGGAGGGATAGCGGGGGTGGTCGATGGGGTACGCGTAAATCTATTTGTGACAGCTATGTGTGGGTAATTTGTCAAGTGGTGTAGACAAAAAAAAAAAGACAAAAATCTAGTGGTGGGTAAAAATGGATTTATCAAACAAGATAGATAGAGGGGGGTGATATTTGTGGTTGATTTGTCAATGTATAAAGGATTGGGTTTGATGGAGTGGTGGTAGTAGTAATGGTAGTGGGGGTAGTCTGTGATGGTATTGATTATCCTTAGTAAGGGGGGGGTTGGTATGATTAGTTGATTCGGATTGTATGGGGTTGAGTGTTGTAAAGTGAATGTCGAATTGTGTATTTTTTTCGTATTGAACAAAAATGGAAAATAGTGAGAGGGCAGAATTAAAGTGTACGTGAAAGTAAAAGTGAAAGTGAACGTCAGTGAGAGAGAGTGAGTGAGTGAGAGAAACACCAGCCGACGCTAACAAAACAAACAATGAGGGTGTGTGACTGCGACACTATGAGAGCGAAAGTTGCACTAAGTGAGAGAGAGAGAGAGAGCGGAAAAAAAAAAAAAAGACAAAGTGTTTGACGTACTGCATGTAGTACATTTTTTTTTCTTTGGCCTTTTTGCCTTACAATAAAAGAAACACTTTAGAGCAACAATAGTAGATTATGTGATATTACGTAACTAGTTTCAGTATTGGTTTCCATGTTTTGTGAACCTGAAAAAGTCTTCACCTGTAAGTCTCTACCATACTCTGTTGGCAACTGATTCACATAAGGGTTAAAGAGAGGAAAATCCTCACTTTATTCAGTGATTTGAGTGCGGGAGGCAGTGGAAGTGGGGGTGGGGGTGGGGGGAGAGATCATTCAGGAGTTTCCGAAAATAAATATTAGGTTTGCTCAGGTGATTTTTTTTGAACAAGGTACACGCTATGACAATTAGTAGTTGGTATTGTGGCTACAAATTCTCTAAATCAGGGAATAATCAAGGAATAATCAGCTACAGTTTATGGTCTATATTGAGCGTGTCCAATAGAGCTCCAATGGGATATTAAGAGATTGGGGTGTAACATTATCAGTCAATTGGTATTTTCCTTTTCTTGACTCTACAAGGTGCTATAATTTAATGCTCCCTCTTTTTTTTTTTCGGCAAAAATTAGCAACTTTTGTTACTGTAATTCTAAAAAACGTTCTGTAATATAACATTCCCTCTGTTTATTAAAACGAGTAACAAAATCTATAGAGAGTATCTATTGGGAAGTCAAGAAGAAGAAGAAGAACTACAACAATAATAATAAACCAAAAACAAGTAATAAATAAATTATTTGTTATGCATCACATAACTTAAATAGGTGTTCCAACCAATACTAATCACATTAACTGCAAGCAATCGAAATTGTACTGGAATCAAATAAAAATTAAACCATTGAAAAATTGGCCAAACTACCCAATTGCCTCGCAAAGTAATCCACCAACTAGTTTTAAATTTATCAAGTATATTATCAACTATGGGTTGTTTATTTTCTAATATGGTCATTGAGCTATAATATAATGGTATCCCAATAAAGGGAGCAAATACCAATTGATCTACTGAAACTCTCAATAAAGTAGCAATTGTCCTTTCACGAGTTTTATTGGCAGTCTTAAACGGCAGCTTTATCCTCGTGTTTAAGAACTTATACCATTTGTCACCAATAGGAGCGAAAATGATCGATCCATATATTATTGCCCTTAAATTTCTGTAGTAATCAAAGGGTTGATTAAGGTCTTGGGGGAAAAAAGTCTGAGCAATGAAATCTCCAGTACCTAATAAAAACCCCGTAGTTATCATATTAGTAGCCAATGGACGCTTTAAAAGTAGTTGATTGTATCTCGCAAATAAACTTGACATCATTCCTGTTAGTGCTGGTCTTTCCTCCGTGGGTAGTTAGAAGTGTTATAAGAAGAAGAAGAAGAAGGAGAATAATAAATTGCTGAAGAAGAAGATAGGTGGTTTAAAGCAAGGAGATTCATGTCTTATCTTTTTTTTTGTGTGGTTTCTCTCTCTCGCCCTCGCTCCTTCATTCCTTGGCGAAAATTGTGATTCCACACTACGATTACCATTAGATCTAATCATAGACCATGGTGATTTCCTGTTGATCATCTTCAATGTCAACCAACTCTTCAATCTTATGTCCACTTCCCTTTCCATGTCCCTTGGTATTATGAACAAAACTTAAAAATGCATTCCATCCAGTGGCCCAAACATTCCCACATACTATCCTAAGATGTACTGGAATAAAATAGAGATTGAATAATTGAAAACCCGGCCACACGGTCCAACTTGCTTTCAACACATTCCACCAATTCTTCTCTAATTTCTCCTTGACAAGATGTAAGGGATCCTCATGGAGGGCCAAAGTGACCATCACGGTATTATACAAGGGAATCCAAACCAACCCTGGAAATAATAATTGATCCAAACCTAATCTAAAAACAGTATCATAAAAGTGTAATCTTTTTCTTAATTTGGGGGTTTCATGCATCTGATTTCTTCTGAATAAAGTGATAAATGGATTCTTAATTTTAGGTAATGTCTTCCCATGCCACAACACACTAATAGGGGCAAAAAATATTGATCCATATACCATGGCTCTAACTGTTCTAGGATATGTGTATTCACTCACCACTTCGACCTGTCTAGTATCACCTCTTTCAGTTATTTCGGTATGAACTGTTTTGTGAGGAAATAGTGATTGGGCAATAACATCACCTAAACCAAAAAATAGCCCCGTCGTAATCATGTTAGTACGGAAGGGATACACTCTGAGTAGGTTGTTATACTTGTGGAACAAGGTTGGCATGGTGGTGGTGGTGGTGGTTGTGTTGGTGGTCTATAAGGTTGGTTAATGGTAATTGCAAAAAGAACTTTATGTGGAAGAGAACAGAAAACAAAAGAAAGTTTTTTTTTTCGCTTCATGGTGTGAAGATTTGTATTGTTTCCCACCGTTTGTCTCCGTATCCGAAGTCCGGGATTGAAACATCTGGCTAAGTGGCTCCACTTTATTATTAGCAGAAGTACACTTATTCGGTATACAATCATTTCATGATAAAAGCCGACACGCGTCACCCTTCAAACCCTATTGTGGGGGTGTCGGGGGGTCGGAGGGCGCATATGTTCAAATTTCGTAATTATAGTTCTGCTTGAACTCCCCGGGAATACATTTTCGACAGGCGACACTATCTTAAATGCCTGTCTGTATGGTTTTGAATGGTACTGAGAAACAAGGCGCTCGAGACATAACAAAACTCTTTATACCGAAGGTTCGTTTATATACCATTTATGCCCAAGCAGAGGGATACTCGAGTTTCAATGAGGCTCAAATATTACAAATATGTTACGCATTTTATGCTTGAATTTTGGTAGTCTTTTGTTGTTGTCAACATGCCAAAAAAAAGAAACTAAAAAAATGTGGAGGTATTGTATATTCGATATGTCTATTTGATATTGAGCCAATAATGGTTAAGATGTATTACTAATTGATCTGTCCGCCTCAAGCTACTTATGACAGCTTTCTGAGACAAAAAGAGGAAAGCACCGGGGGGATAATTTCAGCGGATATCAACTTCACTCATTGAGATTTCAAGTGGCTTGGTTGCGTTTCCAATTGGGCTTGGAAATCATCATTGTTTAACTATCTTCCAATATGACAATCATTCCTTCAGGTGTCTTATGTTTAGGGTTTGTACAATGGGTGGCAAAACCACGTATTTGTGTCATGATTGGAAATTTGAGAGAAAAGGGTTTGCATTTTTCAATCGGCAGATTATATCAAAGAACATCATTCAGGAACTATTTTCATCAAACTATATAGACTCATAGTGGTAAACGCGTAGACAGAAACCAGATTCTTTCCAGAAGTGCTGAGTACAAGGTAGAACAGTGTATTTCTCCTTTTCCAAGTTGACCCTGAAAGAGAGTTAACGCCCGATGATTAAACCGGATTAGGTGTCAATCAAAGCGGGGATGCTAGGAGGCCCGTCTCATTTGACTAGTATGGTGAAAGGTGGCGACCTTTAACGGCGAGAGGATGGAATGAATATTTTATTAGTTTCCGTTCCCTCATACGAGAAAGTGGCTTTTGACTTCGATGTCGCCGTTGCCAAAGTTTTGTGACTGTTTGAAATAATCGGTCTCCTTTGCTGTATGGTTTGTCTAATGACTTTGTTTGACTGAATATTTGTTGTAGTTGTAACGGATATGGACAGCAATTGGCCCATATTGTTTTTGATATTGGATATTGTTGATATATATGTCTCATTAATGGGGTTATGACAGTGTTGGATCAAGGCATTATAAATAGTGTTTTACTTGTTTATGTTGGGTGAAATGGATTTGGTGGTGTAGTGAATTCTCCTAGTCATCAAACTATAAAGCATAGGAAACGGGGGGGGGTTTTTTTTTGCACTTCCATCTCGCTTACTAATTCATGTCAAAATTCCTAAAAAGCACTCATCTATGCATCAATTGTCTTGTTCTCTTTGTGTGATACGTGTCTCTAAAAAGAGAGGAATATCCAGTCTCGAGTATGGTGGATATTCACGGAGTTAACTATTAATTTGACACAAACAGAACCCGGAACAAACCATTTGGCTGCAAACAAATGTTAATGGATGACAAATACTATTCGCATGGGGAACCACTTTCCAACAATATGAATTCAACAAGTTTGACATGTGTTGATAATAAACCCATCAACTGCGTTGATCTCAATTCTGGAGTATAAATAAAGGTAACATCGACTCTTGGAATTTTGTAGTGTGTGTCTTAGTTCAAATCATTCTCCTATACAACCACCAATCATTTCTCAAAATGTCTACTACTACTGCTACTACTGTTTTTGTTTCTGGTGCTTCCGGATATATTGCTCAGCATATTGTCAAAGAATTACTCGCCAAGTCTTACAATGTTGTTGGATCTGTCAGATCTGCATCTAAAGGTGAATGGTTAAAACAATTGACCAATTCAGAAAAGTTTTCTTATGAAATTGTCCCTGACATTTCCATGCCAGGTGCTTTTGATCAAGCCTTGAAGGCACACCCAGAAGTTACCGTTTTCTTACACACTGCCTCCCCTTTCACTATGAATGTCAAGGATATCAAAGAAGATTTGTTGAAGCCAGCAGTAGATGGAACCAAGAGTGTTCTTCAATCAATTAAAGAATTTGCTCCACAGATTCAAAGAGTTGTTGTCACTTCTTCTGGATTGTCAATTGTTGGAATTGGAAAGCATTTTGATGCTGATAAGGTGTACAACGAAAACGATTGGAATCCAATGACCTGGGAAGACAGCTTGACCGATCCATTTAATGGATACACTGGTTCGAAGAAGTTTGCCGAGTTGGCAGCTTGGGATTTTGTCAAGGACAACAAACCAAACTTCCAAATTTCATTTGTTAATCCTGGGTTGGTGTTTGGACCCCAGGCATATGGAATTAAGGATAAAGGGCAATTGAATTATTCGGTTGCGAACATCAATACCATATTAAACTTGGGACCAGATGACAAAATTCCCGAATTTGGGTTTGCTTTTGTTGACGTTAGGGATGTAGCCAAAGCTCATCTTATTGCTGTCGAGAAGGAATCTGCAATCAATAAAAGGCTCGCTTTGGTTGCTGGTGGATTTACCAATGAACTTATTGCTCATATTGTGAACCAAAATTTCCCTGAAGCTAAGATCCCTAAAGGTGACTTAGACAAGGATGTTGAACAATCCAAGAAGATTCATAAGTTAGATAATTCAAACACAAGATCGATTCTTGGATTTGAATTTATTCCTCTTGAGAAATCGGTTGTTGATACCGTCACCCAAATTTATGCTACCGCTTAATCTTATTAATAGTTGCATTATGGGCCTTTTATTATTATATAATATCTAATATGTATTTGTAAGACACTTGTTTATGCCTGAAATATATAAATAATATATTATCCCACTAACAAAATAGGGGTCATGAATGCCACAGTATCAACAGGTAGCACACTCTGATATTTGCAAAAAAAAAAAACAGATAATAGGTTTGAAGTAACTCAAACCACCCATTTTTCCACATCTTACCTTTCCCGTCATCCTTATCAAGGGATAATCCTCAAGTGAAAAGGTGAGCTAGATCAATTTGTGCAGATGTCCACTTCGGCAAAAACCATTGGGATTTCCAAAACTTCATTTTGAGATACACACTCCTCTATTCAAGTCATCCCTTTCTTGTGGTGGCTTATTCTGAGAGAGAGTTGAAATTTTTTTTAAGCCCAAGCCTTACAATGGAGGGGAAACGGTTTACTTGAATCTTGTTTAGAGCCTTATAGCAATGGCCTATAGCAATGGTCTATAGCAACGGCCTATAGCAACGGCCTATTCCATGGTAGACACAATTCGATAGGATACTCAAAAACTCCCTCGCGATGGTAGCGTGCATATAGATGCATTTAAATAGATTATCAATTCACCCCCTGCCATCAATAGATCAATATTAATCCGCTGGAAAGTTCACTCATATCGATTATTTTCTATTCATTATATTATTTTCTCAAAGAACTTTATCTAACACCAGTTGAGCCGTATTGTCCGAGGTTATTTTGGCAGTTTTTGACGTGATTACGAGGTAGTAAAGACTAGGGATTTCAACTTCAGGGAGGGGAAACAATAGTTTGAAAAAACACCTTATGACACATGAAAAACAATCTGGGTGCAAATGGTAAGTCGGTGACAAATATATTGCCTGAAGCACCTTTCCAAGAAAAATATTGACAACGGGTGGAGAATATATATAGATTTAAATTTCTTACCGAATGCTTCACAGCGGAGTGGTATAAATCAAGGTAGAATTAAAACTAATTTCAAACGTCTAACCCATTCAAACCACCACTACTCAAAATGTCTACTACTACTGCTACTACTGTTTTTGTTTCTGGTGCTTCAGGATATATTGCTCAGCATATTGTCAAAGAATTACTCGCCAAGTCTTACAATGTTGTTGGATCTGTCAGATCTGAATCTAAAGGTGAATCTTTGAAGGAATTGACCAATTCAGAAAAGTTTTCTTATGAAATTGTCCCTGACATTTCCATGCCAGGTGCTTTTGATCAAGCCTTGAAGGCACACCCAGAAGTTACCGTTTTCTTACACACTGCCTCCCCTTTTACTTTCAACATCAGTGATATCCAAGAAGAATTATTAAAACCTGCCATCGAAGGAACCAAGAGTGTTCTTCAATCAATTAAAGAATTTGCTCCACAGATTCAAAGAGTTGTTGTCACTTCTTCCGTATTATCTGTTATTGGAATTGAAAAGCATTTTGATGCTGATAAGGTGTACAACGAAAACGATTGGAATCCAATGACCTGGGAAGACAGCTTGACCGATCCATTTAATGGATACACTGGTTCGAAAAAATTTGCCGAGTTGGCAGCTTGGGATTTTGTCAAGGACAACAAACCAAACTTCCAAATCTCATTTGTTAATCCTGGGTTGGTGTTTGGACCCCAGGCATATGGAATTAAGGATAAAGGGCAATTGAATTATTCGGTTGAGAATATTACCACGGTATTAAACTTGGGACCAGATGACAAAATTCCGGAATTTGGGTTTACCTTTGTTGATGTCAGAGACGTCGCTAAAGCACACCTAACTGCATTTGAGAAGGAATCTGCAATCAATGAAAGGTTGCTTATGGTTACTGGTACATTTACCAATGACAAACTTGCCTATATTGTAAATCAAAATTTCCCTCAAGCTAAGATTCCTAAAGGAGATCTAAAGAAGGACGAAGAGATAGTAAAGACGCTACATAAGGTGGATAGTTCAAAGACCCAATCACTTGTTGGATTTAAATTTATCCCCCTTGAGAAATCAGTCGTTGACACCGTCACCCAACTTTATGCTGCAGAATAGTTTGGATTATGGTTTGATTGAATACTCTCTGTTTTT
>JAJMHC010000309.1:0-14278 GCA_030582855.1 Hemisphaericaspora lyxosophila | reverse complement strand
GGTTTGTTTAATTGTAACAAACGAGACCAATTACAATTGTCGTTATTCTTAGCTTCATGCTCAATTAAGGTCTTTGGACGAGCAAATTCCCACGGATGATGGTGATAAAATACATCTCTTAATTGATCTTCAAAGAATTCTATTTTAGGGATACGATGCATTTGGTTATTCTTGGAAGTTCTCTCTTCTTTGCTAGATCTAGTCTTGTAGAAAACCCCAAAGTGATCACGACACTCGTCTGACTTATTTAAACTAGACGAAGGATCGGCTTGTTGTAATTTATCCGTAATTGTACGTGGAACTCTAGTAAGATCAGTTCTTGGAGGATGACGTGCAACTACATCCAACCACACGGGAGCATTCTTAAGAACCCCTTTATTGACGAAATGTGAAGCATATTCAACAACACGACCTGGCTTGGTTTGAAACTTCATTCTTCAAGGCGCCTGTTGAGAGGGTTGAATATTTCACTTGGAGTTGAATTGTTGAAAATTTTTCTTTTGTTTGAGTGAGACTGTGAGAGAGAGACGAGAGAGAGAGAGCTCTACCCAAAAAAAAAATCAGTTTAGTTAATGCGAAATCTTCCGCATAGTTTAAGATGATGTTAGAGAGAAATCTAGTGGCACTGCTTTTTTAGGAGGGAGTTGATATCGATATGAAATGATCATAATACGAAGATATGCCACAACACGAAGATATGCCACAACACGAATATCCCAGACGAAAAAACAACTAACGCCAATAAAGTTCCTGTCATCTCTAGATATTGCCGTATCCCGATTCATAGCACGAATAAAGTCTGAACAATCTAGAAACAAAGGCTCGATCTTGAGATGTGTCGACTTACTAATAGATACCCATTATGACACTCTTATTGATAAACTAGAGATTAAGCATACTGATAATCCATATGATACAAGGCAGGCTATTTTTGATAAAATTTCCCAATCCAGTTTGCACCAACAAGAGCAAATAAATGAAATATTACAGCAACGAAGAGAATTACAACACCAGACAACCAGCAAGTGGAGAGCAACAAAATGGTATCAAGAGTTTTTGAAAGAGTTATATCCTAGAAAGAAACGCGCCAATGTACTATTTGCTCCAGATTCACAGGATTTCGATCTTGTCAACAATGATCAGAAGTATAAATCAATAAATCGTGATCAACTATTCCAGAAATACTCACTCTTACCATCCCCTGCACCACATTATATGTCTCCAGACGATTTGAACACCTTGGTCGACAACTTTGTCCTCAACTCGGGGTTTTTGAATGTAACAGAATCTGACATTTTGAAAGCAGGTAAAGATAAATATCCCCACCGTGCAGTTCAGCTTATATCCAATAGTATCTACAAGCAAAGGGAATATATTAGGAAATGTATTAATATCCTTCGTGATATTCAAGAGGCCAATTTGCCATTGACACCCGTTGAACAGACCAGACTATTATATTTGACGTTTTATCGTGATCGGAAACCCATTGCTGACTTTTATGAAAAGCATCAACTAGGCAGGGATGAAAGTAAATATCCCATCTTTAATTATGAGATATATTCGGAGTTGAAACGGACTTTGTTAACCCCACCGGAAACACACGAAAGCGATAATATCCAACAAGATAAACAGCCTGATGGTTCAGCAAAATTGGATGGAGAACAACCCTTATCCGAGCCACTGGATGTGAGGTCGCCAAAATTCAATGCCAAGGTATTTCGGATTTTGCTTTTTCATGCAACTAGACATAATCAATGGGAGGTTATTCACGATTTATTAAAAACAGATGCTACCAGCAGCGAAATTCTATGCGATGATGATACCCAATTAAAAATTAATACTGGTACAAGTGTGATATTATTGGCCTACTTTGGGCAATATATTGATCAAGGAAACAATAGGGAATACCTAACTAGGGTAATTGATTACATCACCCAAAGTTCACGATTTGTCACCGAACCATTAGTGAATAGTGTAATCCTGACATTAATTCGTGTAGGAAAGTTGGGGTATGCTGAGTCATTAGTCAAAGAGGCTTATTTCGCCCAGGGGTTGGACCCTGACCAAGAACGAGAGGATATCGAAATGGACAATGCAGAGCTAGATGTGCCAAGACTTACAAACCTGAATGATTTTCGGTTAAATTCTAAATGGTCCAAGGCATACAAAAACTTGAAATATCATACCGACGATGACAGTATATTCTATAAATTTACAGCCACCGGGTCAACTTTTGCTCCCTTGATTGAATATTACTGTGAACGTGAAGATACTTCATTCAAAAGAGTCAAGTTAATGTTGAAAATTACCACCGAACATGCTAAACTTCCCATGAAGGCATATTTTTATCAATTAGTCTTTAACGGGTTCATCAGACGAGGGTCTTTCCATCAAGATTTATCAGATTGGACCCTTGAGGATTTGTTGGAGTTTACCCTGTCGTTCCTAGGTGATAACGAATCAAGAAAACAACCAATTCAAGATACTCAAAAAACCATCAAGAAACTATTGGATGCCGGCAGGGTGTCACTTTATGAATTTGATAGTACCATAAGAGAAACATTACATGGCACGACGTCTAGGTCGTCAAACAGGAATTTTGGGCTGGTTCCTATTAGTCACCTGATGACTTTGTGTATATTTGAAGCATTTGAGGTGACGATTTGGAAGTACATTCACGTTACCGATGAGGTAAAATATAGGAAACTCATGGATTTGGTGATTGATCTGAAATTAAATTTCATAAATGCAGTTAAAGAAATTCCCAAGAATGATAGTGGGCTGTTTGTGCATAGAGGTGATAGGGAGATTCATTTGAGAAAGTTGCATTTGCTCGATTTGATAGAAATGGTTTCTCGGGAACTAAGTGATGAAGTAGACATACAAGAATATCCTCGTTTTGAAGAGGTGATTGAATGATGCTTTTCTCTAATCAGGAGAAAGTATGTAATATAGAGATAGAATTAATTTATAGAGTTAAATCCTTGTATATAGAACAAAAGGTAAAACCGGTCTTATTTATTTGAAATCCCAACCATCTATGTTTAATCGAATTCTTCCACCTGTGGCGAATATAAGAGTATTTTCCCAGCCACCACCTTCCCCTTCCCCCTCCTCCCCTCGCCAAGGCTTCCCCTCGAAACAGAGACCCCGGATTTGGCCAATCCCAGGTGCTGATTGAAGAGACCTTTCCAAATTAAAACACATTATTGGACGCCAATTGGTTACTAACACGTCCTTTCTCAAAGGGTGGGTAATTTGTTGGGGGGTTTTTACCTTTGAAACAGACATCAGCCACGCCTCCAAGCTTTTATGCTCCACTACAAGGCGCTGAACGGTAATTTGGTTGTCAGGTAAAGACAACCAAATTAACTGGTGGCGAATGTTATTCATGCTCCTAAACACCCTTTTTCAACTACAAGCGCCTTGCAATTGTCATAGCCTGTCGTTCTCTTTGTCTGTCGTTCTCTTTGTTGTTGTCTCGATCTTGTGACACGCCAAATGAAATTTCATTTCTGACAAAAAAAAAGGAGACAGCAAGAAAAAAAAAAAAAAAAAAGGGAGCGGGTAATTTCATTTCTCACTACCAGTTTACTTGCTACTCTTTTTAAACAGAACTAGACAAACCAAGCAAGTAAATAAACATCATGAGTGTTCCGGTTGATTCTGATGTGGCAAAGTCTACCGATGTATGTATCTTCTTACTCAATTGCAATAGTGGAGTTCAGCTAGACCTGCCCAAGTCTTCTTTAGCCATGGTGGAATTTCTTAACACAATAATACACCCTGATGCAACCTTCAATAATCATGCCAGCACAATGTTACTAACTGACGACTAGCCCAATGAGCTTATAAAACCTCCAAAGCAAGTGGAAATTGAACAAATTCCCACGGCAAAGGATGCCATCAATCAATTGAAAAGTGCTTCTACCTTGTCATCACCTCAGGCACTGGGTGATGACGTCAGAAATACTAGAACCACCAAGAGTTCTGTCCTGGTGGTCAATGTCACCCCAAGTGAGGACCTCGATATCAGTAACGTGAAAACTAAACCACCCCCTAGGAAACCGGTTGACCCAACTTTTAGAGGTTGGAAAGAAGTGGGTAGATATGAAGAGGAAGATAAATTGACTGAAGAAGATGAATTGGTGGATTTATTATCCAAGGCATCCATTATTGATACATATTTACCACCAGCAGCTTATGGAGACTGGTATCACAATGTGGGATATTTAATAGGAGGTGGGTTGATATCGTGGCTAGTTGGTTGGTTCCGATTTTCTTCCGCGCCATTGTTCTTTGTTATGGCTGTGTTCTCGTTGTTATATCGTGCATCGGTTAAGAAATACAGAATGTTATTACGAGAACAAGCCCAGAGAGAATTTACTATCAAGCCCATTGAGACAGATTATGAAACAATGGATTGGTCCAATTTGTTTTTGGAAAAATTTTGGTATTATTTGGAACCTTCAATTTCTCAAATAGTTTGTGAACAAGCTAATCCAATTTTGGCATCTTCTCCAGCTCCAGCATTTATTAAAAAGTTATGGATCGATAGTTTTACACTTGGTACTAAACCTCCTAGAATTGAACGTGTGAAAACAATGAATGGTACTGCCGATGATGTTGTGGTGATGGATTGGGAATTTTCCTTCACTCCTAATTCTTTAACCGACGCCAACACTAAACAAATTAGAAATAACGTTAACCAGAAGACGGTTATCAAAGCCTCGTTGTTTGGAATAGTAATCCCTATTAATGTATCTGATGTTGCATTCCATGGCCATGCTAGAATCAGGATGAGAATGATGACATCTTTCCCCCATGTTGAAATCATTAACGTTTCGATGATGGAGCCACCTCAATTTGACTTCAATGCTAAAATTTTGGGAGAAGCGCAAGGATTTTGGGAATTCTTGGCTATACCCGGTTTGTATCCATTTATCAACGAAATGGTCAAGAAGTATGTGGGTGCCATGTTGTTTCAACCAATTTCATTCCAATTAAATGTGCAGCAATTATTGTCTGGTAACGCCTTGAATTCAGCCATTGGTGTTTTGGCCATCACTGCAGACTCAGCTAGAGGATTGAAAGGGTTCAGCACGATTGGAAATACTTTAGATCCATATTTGACTTTTGGTTATAAAGATAAGGTTTTGGCCAGGACGAAAACAATTGATAATACTTCTGCCCCAGTGTGGAAAGAAACTGTGTATATTGCAGTTTCATCGTTATCGGAACCTTTGAATATTTCAGTTCATGATTTCAATGATTTTAGAAAGGATAGAACGGTTGGTGTAATTCAATATGATTTGGAACAATTGTTAGACGAGCCAAAACAACCAAGTATAACTATGCCATTCATGAGAAACAACAAGCCGGTGGGTGAATTAAAGTTTGGTGTCAATTATATGCCTACCATTGAACCAGTTAAGCAAGTTGATGGATCATTGACCCCTCCTCCTGACTTGAATACTGGTATCGCTAAAATTGAAATTGCCGAAGCCAGACACTTGAAAGGTGGCGATAAGGGGGCTTCATCATATGCAGAATTGGTAATTAATAGTGAACGTGTTTTGACTACCAGCGTCCAGAATAATACCAATACTCCCGGGTGGGGTGCGTCTACTGAGCAAATTATATTTGACAAGATCAAGACCAGAGTGAAAGTCAACATCAAAGATAAGAGTGGCAAGCTTCTTGGACAAATTGGTACAAATTTGAATGCTCTTATTGATGCCACCCAAGTTGATCTGACCTGGTTACCATTAGCCAAAGGTGGTGAAGTTAGGATAACTGCAAGTTGGAAACCAGTAGCTCTCGAAGGGGCAAGTGGAGCAGGTGGTTATTCTCCTCCAATCGGTGCTATCCGTGTCAGTGTTAAGAGTGCAGAAGATTTACGTAATTTGGAAACATTGGGTAAAGTTGATCCTTATGTCAGACTTTTACTCAATGGATTCGAAAGAGAAAGAACGGTGGCATTTGATTCAACTTTGAATCCAACCTGGAATGAAATTCATTATGTGACTGTATCTTCAGCAAATCAAAAATTGACCATTGAAGTAATGGATACCGAATCTACTCAACTGGATCGTACCCTTGGCTCGTTTGACGTCAAATTGTCTGACATTATTCAAAAAGATGAAACTGGAAAGTATATTGAACATATTGATGACCATGATAGAGTTAGTAAATTGATTCACAAGAAAGGTCCAAAGGGTTCTGTCACCTACTCGCTTTCCTTCTATCCGGCCGTGCCGGTTATGTCGCTTCAAGACATAAAAGAAGAGGAAGAAGAGAAACAAAAGGCCGAAGAAGAAAAGCAGAGAAAAGCTGCCGAATCAAAAGCCAGTAGTAAAGTCGACGTTTCAAACAAGGATGAATCGGAAAAAAATGCCGAGGAAGAAAGTATCTATGCAGGTGGTGATGATGATGATGCTTATAGTCAGAAATTGAAATTCTCTCTTGACGAATTGGTCCAATATACCAGTGGTATTTTCGTGTACGAAATTATTGATGGCAGTTTCAGTAAAGATGATGTGTACTTGCAAGTTTTCTTTGACAACTATGGCTATCCTAATTTCACCACCATGGAAATTGAAAAGAAGAAAGCAAAGATTGGCTTGACGGGTGATGTTGTTATCAAAGAATTGGATTGGTCCAAGGCAAACTTTAGACTTTCTAAGCGGAAAAATGACAACCGAGCTAGCAAGTGTGTAGCAGAAACAACCATTCCCACCTTGCAACTTTTGAAAAATTTTTATCACAAACCAGGTCAAATCAAGCTTTCGGGTGCTGGAGAAGCTTCGATTACCATACAATGTTCATGGATCCCCCTTGTATATGAAAATGGTATTCCTCCCCAAGACTCAATCAATAACGCCGGGGTGTTGACTGTTGAAGTATTGCGTGCTGAAGGGCTCCCGGCTGCTGACAGTAACGGAAAATCTGATCCATTCATGGAAGTATTCTTGAATAGTAGCAAGGAAGAGTTCTTAAAGACCAAGAAGATTAAGAAGACCCTCGATCCAACATGGAATGAAAGCGGTACTGTAGAGGTCACCAATAGATTTGATTCTTATCTTAAACTTGTCTGTTTTGATTGGGACTTGGCAGAGCTGAATGATTTGTTAGGTATTGGTTATATCCATTTGAAGGATCACGATACCAGGAATGGTCCCGTGGAGGCCGAAGTGCAATTGAAAGGTGAAGGTGGTGAAGATGCCGGAAAAGCGTTTGTCAAGCTTTCGTTTCATCCGGAATTTATTCTTGCGGTTAAAGCAAGAGGTACCACAACTATTGGATTGAGTGCTGTTGGTAGTGTGGGAAAGGGGGTTGGAAAAGGGGTAGGAACTGTCACTAAAGGTGTTGGAACCGTTGGAAAGGGTGTAGGTAGTGGAATCCGAGGGATCAGAAGGGGCCTTGGATTAGGCGGTGGTGATAAAGACTAGTTTTTATTGATGTATAGTAAGTTTATATTGAAAATGTATTTTATATCTCCAAAATGCCATCGGGGTGACATGGGTAAGAGTATGTAGGCTACTTGCTCTGTCTGTCGGTCGGTCTGTCGGTCTGTATGTCTGTCGGTCTGTCTGTCGGTCTGTCTGTCTTTTGAAGGGTACATTACTTGCCTATAGCAAAGCACTCTCTTGATTTCCTTACCCATATTCTTTTATCACGTGATCTAAATTCAAATTTTTTTTTTTTTTTTCAGTTGAGAATTTGTGATGAGCATTGATTAAAAGCGAAAGAAAAAAAAAAAAAACTCACTTCACTTCACTTGTCAATATTGAAGGACACCATCGAAACCACACAGAATGGATATCTCTAAGCCAGTTGGTTCAGAAATCAAGTCTGTGGATTTCTGTATTTTGTCAGATAATGAAATCAAAAGATTGTCGGCAAAACAAATCACCAATCCTACAGTATTTGACAATTTAGGTCACCCTATAAACTCAGGTCTTTATGATTTGGCTTTGGGTGCTTTCTTAAGAAATGTGTGTACCACATGTGGATTAGATGAAAAATTTTGTCCTGGACATATGGGACATATAGAATTACCTGTTCCAGTCTATAATCCTTTATTTTTCAATCAGTTATATACCTTGTTGAGATCCTCATGTTTATATTGTCACAAGTTCAAATTGAATGAATTGGAAGTGCATAAATTCAAATGTAACTTACGTTTGATTCAATACGGTTTATTATTAGAATGTGTTGAATTAGAAAATATGTTAGTGAAGGGCCGGGCATCTGCCGATGACGACGACGAAGGAGTAGCAGGAGGAGAAGACAACAACGACGATGACGACCAAGGCTCTTCTGTTGATAGTAAATCCAAGAAGGAATTAATGGAACGTCGTGAATTGTTTGTCAGTACCGCCATTGCTAAAGCCCTTAGTGAAGGCAGAACTAGTGAGAGGGGTGTTATTACTGCCACTGTCGGTGAAGAAAGAAAACAAACTATTCATGAATTTTACAGAAGATTATTGAGTAGACCAAAGTGTGACAACTGTGGAATGTACTCTCCATCTTTCAGAAAGGATGGTTTCACTAAAATCTTTGAAAACTCGTTGACTGAAAAGCAAATAACCAACAATCGTGTTAAAGGTTTACAACGTCCTGATATGATCAAGAACACCAAAGCTTCTAGTCAATCCTCAGCAAGTGAAAATATACCAAGCATAAAACACAAGGCTGGTTCAAAGTATGTCTTATCATCAGAAATTAGAAATATCTTACGCGCAGTATTTGAAAACGAACAAGCGATCATTCAAAAGGTTTTCCATTCAAGACCATACCAACGTGAAATTGTTAGAGGGGATATCTTTTTTAAACAAACAATATTGGTTCCACCAACAAGGTTCAGATTACCTTCTAAATTAGGGGACGAAATTCATGAAAATTCTCAAAATGAATTATTATCAAATATTTTGAAAACTTCTCTCTTGATCAGGGAGTTCAATGATCAAATTTCAGGAATGTATAAAGATAAAATAAGTGGCGAAAACAAAAAGATAGTTTTTAACAGATTGATGAATTCTTTTGTTACTATTCAAAATGATGTTAATGCGTTTATTGACTCCACTAAGAACCAAAATGCCCCAGCGGGTAAGGTACCAAATCCAGGTATCAAGCAAGCTTTGGAAAAGAAGGAGGGTTTATTCAGAAAGCATATGATGGGTAAGAGAGTCAACTACGCTGCTCGTTCAGTTATTTCTCCCGATCCTAATTTAGAGACCAATGAAATTGGTGTTCCTCCAGTTTTTGCAACAAAATTGACATATCCTGAACCAGTTACTGCTCATAATGCTTCTGCGTTAAGACAAGCAGTCACCAACGGTCCCGATAAATGGCCTGGTGCAGTCCAAATTCAAAACGAAGATGGTTCTTTAATCTCCTTAATTGGAATGACTTTGGAACAACGTAAAGCTATTGCTAACCAATTGTTAACTCCTTCAAATGGTGCTTCAGTTGTCAACAAGAAGGTTTATAGACATATCAAGAATAACGATGTTGTTATTATGAATCGTCAACCTACTTTGCATAAGGCTTCCATGATGGGTCATAAAGTGAGAGTTTTGCCGGGTGAAAAGACATTAAGATTGCATTATGCTAATACTGGTGCTTATAATGCCGATTTTGATGGGGATGAAATGAATATGCACTTTCCCCAAAATGAAAACGCTAAGGCTGAAGCATTGAACTTGTGTAATACTGACAATCAATATTTAACCCCCACTTCCGGTTCTCCCTTGAGAGGTTTGATTCAAGATCATATTTCTGCTGGTGTCTGGTTAACTAGTAAGGACACCTTCTTCACCAGAGAAATATATCAACAATTAATCTATGGATGTATTAGACCTGAAGATGGACACACCACTGGAAGTAGAATTATCACCGTGCCACCTACAATCTTCAAGCCTGAACCATTATGGACTGGTAAGCAAGTGATTACAACTATTTTATTAAACATTAAACCAGATGGAGTTCCCGGGGTTAATTTAATCTCTAAGAACAAGATTAAGAGTGACTATTGGGGGGCAGAATCTACTGAGAATGAAGTTATTTTCAGAAATGGGGAATTATTATCTGGTATTTTGGATAAATCTCAATATGGTGCTTCTCAATTCGGTATTGTCCATTCTTTGCATGAAGTTTATGGAGCTACTGTTGCTGGTAAGTCATTGAGTGTGTTGGGGAGATTATTCACCAACTATATCATGATGACCGCATTTACTTGTGGTATGGACGATTTGAGATTAACTGAAGAAGGTAACAGTTGGAGAAAAGAAATCTTGAAACAATCGGTTGATATCGGTAGAGTCGCCGCTGCAGAAGTCACCAACTTGCCCACCGATACTTCAAACCATGATAATGAATTACTAAGAAGATTGGAAGAAATTTTAAGAGATGATAATAAATTAGGTATTTTGGATGCTATTACCCAATCTAAGGTCAATACCATCACTTCTCAAGTTGTTTCAAAGTGTGTTCCAGATGGTACTATGAAACGTTTCCCATACAACTCTATGCAAGCTATGGCACTTTCGGGTGCTAAAGGTTCTAATGTTAATGTTTCCCAAATTATGTGTCTTTTGGGTCAACAAGCTTTAGAAGGTAGAAGAGTCCCAGTTATGGTTTCCGGTAAGACCTTACCATCTTTCAAACCATTTGAAACTGATGCTAGAGCTGGTGGTTACATTAAAGGTCGTTTCTACTCTGGTATTAGACCTCAAGAGTACTACTTCCATTGTATGGCCGGTAGAGAAGGTTTGATTGATACTGCCGTTAAGACTTCTAGATCTGGTTATTTACAACGTTGTTTGACTAAACAGTTAGAAGGGGTTCATGTCAGTTATGATAACTCAGTAAGAGATGGTGATGGTACCTTGATCCAATTCCTCTACGGTGGTGATGCTGTTGATACTACTAAACAATCGCATATGAATGAATTCAAATTCTGTGCCGATAACTATGATGCATTATTGGCCAAGTATAACCCAGGTGACTTGACTGACAATTTGGATACAGAAGAAGCTCTCTCGCACGCCAAGAAGGTTCGTAAATCACTCAAGAAACAAAAGGACTTGCCTCATTATGAACAAGCTATCAAATACGATCCAGTATTGAATGTTTACAACCCTGCTAAGTACTTGGGTTCGGTATCGGAAAAGTTCCAAGAAAAGTTGGATACATTCGTTGCTAAAAATTCATCTGTGTTTGCTAAATCTAAAGAAGAAGCTAAATCTAGTGGTAAATTAACCGAAAAGAAGTTCCGAGCTTTAATGCAATTGAAATATATGAGATCATTAATCAACCCAGGTGAAGCCGTTGGTATTATTGCTTCCCAATCTATTGGTGAACCATCTACCCAAATGACATTAAACACTTTCCACTTCGCTGGTCACGGTGCGGCAAATGTTACTTTGGGTATTCCACGTATGAGAGAAATCATTATGACTGCTTCTGCCTCTATTAAGACCCCACAAATGACCTTGCCTATCTTGGATGATGTTAATGATGAACAGGCTGATGCCTTCTGTAAATCGGTTGCTAGAGTTGTCTTATCTGAATTCATTGACAAAGTCATGGTTACGGAAACTACTTCTCAGGATGATGATGGTTCTAATTCTCGTTCTTATATCATCAGTTTGAAATTCTACAATAAACAAGAATACGAAACTGAATACGATATTGAGCAAACTCAGTTGGAAAACGTCATTACTACCAAATTCTTGCATGCCTTGGAAGCACAAATTGTCAAAGAAGTGAAGAAACAAAAGAAACCAGATCATTTACCAACTGTTGGTAAATCTGCTGGTAAGACTGATATAGAAACTATCCTGGGTAAGATTACCGAACTCAATGGAGATGAAGATGCCGAAGAAGAAAAGATGCGTGGTAATGTCAAACAAGCCGTTTCTTACGATGGTCCAGATGATGAAGAAATTGAGACTATGAAGAAGGCCGAAGAAACCAGCGATGAAGAAATGGAAGATAGTGATAGTGGTGATGACAGCTCTGATTCTGACGATGACGATGTTGACATGAATGCCACTTCTGCTCCAGCCGCTTCTAAGGAATTATCTAGAACTGCCAAAGACCGTCAAGCTGAAGTTATTGCTTCTCACAATATGGTTACCAAATTCAACTTTGATGATGAAGATGGTGAATGGTGTGAATTCAGATTGGAGTTGAACGGTAACGAAACTCAAAAGTTATTGATGGTTAACATTGTGGAAGACTTGTGTCGTAAGGTTGTTGTTCGTGAAATTCCTCACATTGGTAGATGTGTCCGTCCACCACCTGATGCTAGCGGTAAGAGAACATTAACCACCGAAGGTGTCAACTTCAGATCTATGTGGGATCAAGATGATTTCATCAATGTCAACAACATCAGTTCTAATGATGTTGCCGCCGTGTTGAAAACATATGGTGTTGAAGCTGCCAGAAATACCATCGTCAATGAAATTTATAGAGTTTTCGATACTTATGGTATTAGTGTTTCTTCGCGTCATTTGGATTTGATTGCCGATATGATGACTAGAGAAGGTTCATACCTTGCCTTTAACAGACAAGGTATCGATAGTGGTACTTCTGCATTCATGAAGATGTCTTATGAAACCACTTGTCAATTCTTAACTAAAGCTGTGTTGGATGGTGATCGTGAAGAGTTGGAATCACCTTCCGCTCGTATTGTTTTGGGTAAGTTATCTAATGTTGGTACTGGTTCATTTGATATTTTTGCCAAGATGCCAAAAGTATAAAAATCTGATTTCATTAGTTGTTTTGTTTAGTTTAATTTATTTTAGTTTTTTTGCATGTATAGATATTGTTTTGGAAATTATAAAACTTATATTATAAAAGAGGTTGTAGGTAATAGGGGGTCTTGATGTGGAAAGGGTTGATTTTTCAGATAGTTCATCAACACCAGGAAGCTAGGGCGGTTATGGCGCTTATAATAAATGACTAAATTTCAGTGAAAATTAGAGCAACTAAAGCTTTCCCCTTGATTCTGCTTGCTATAAATGAACAACTTATACTCAAAATAGAGTATATATAGTGTTTTCTATTAGTGTTGTAGTATTTGTGAATTTTTGCTGTTTGTGGAATGCAATTTCTGATTTTTGCTTTGGTTGCGAAATTTAGTATGGGGGAGTATAAATAGCGGCAAAACATTCCCAGGTTCAAAAAAGTTTCATATCACTTTCTTCTTCTTCTTCTTCTTCACTTCAACAAGTCCAACAATTCCAACAATTCCAACAACTTCCAACAACTTCCAACAATTCCAAACATCAATAGAAAATAGTCAATGATATTCCTATAACTTCAGTTCTATTCTTGGTGGGACTTTCATTCTATTCTTGCACGCAAACAGATAACAAATTATCAGTTTGCTTTCGAGGTTTATATATAATCAACCCTCCTGTTGCAGCTTCTTCATGCACGGAGACTTTTTTGGCTATCTGATGATCTACTGTCTCAGCTTCCTTTAGAAGCTTTGCAGACTATCTATCTTCTTCTAGCCGCTGATGCTGCCACAAGTTAAACTTGGCATTGGCGCATTGGAATTTTGTTTCTTCTTCTTATAAGTTTTTAATAAATCTAATATATGTTTCCAGTTATAGAATATAACTTCTTGTAGAAATATTTCTTCCTTGATGATTAATTTTGTGTTGTTATGAACCCTTGTTATCGACCCTACTAACCTGCACTTATGAATGATCTCAAAAAACTATTTATGCACCTGTTTAATCATTCATGCCGCCTTGGTGTGATATATAACTAGAAACTTGTCATTCAATAGGTTTTCACTTTCTTTAGAACATAGCATAACCAAGAATGGAAACTTGGCAATTTTAGGAACCAACAAGATTTGTATCTATCGGTTTCTCACCCACCTGAGCAAGGATTCATTGTTAGCCACACACCCCCCTCCCCCTCCCCCACATAAAAAGCCCTTTATTCGATTAAAGAACATGCTGAACATATCGAATAGTCATAAAGAGGACAATAATGTTACAAAAGTCACAAGTGAGTCAACAACTGATGCCAACTCAAATGGGAGCCATCAGAGTACAAACACGTCGGAACAGATGTATAGACAATTTTGGGAAAATTTTAACCAGAGAAAATATAAGATACCCGCCCGAGTATATCCTTTTGAAAGTATCCAGCAAGTGTTAGATTTGGTTGAAGATACTTCTATAGAGAATGGTATGTACATGGAGAAACCCACAGTTGAATTTAATGAAGAGTGTGAACAAGTTGAAAA
>JAJMHC010000308.1:0-14515 GCA_030582855.1 Hemisphaericaspora lyxosophila | reverse complement strand
TTCTTAGCAGCCTTTTGAGCAGCCTTGGTGACCTTACCGGACTTGTCAGACTTTTCAACAGACTTGATAACACCGACAGCAACAGTTTGTCTCATATCTCTGACAGCGAATCTACCTAATGGTGGGTAGTCAGTGAAAGCTTCAACACACATTGGCTTGGTTGGGATCATCTTGACGATAGCAGCATCACCAGACTTGACAAACTTTGGAGAATCTTCGATACTCTTACCAGTTCTTCTGTCAATCTTTTCAATTAAAGTGTCGAATCTACAAGCAATATGGGCAGTGTGACAATCCAAGACTGGAGAGTAACCAGAGGAGATTTGACCTGGATGGTTCAAGACAATAACTTGAGCATTGAAAGATTCAGCACCCTTTGGTGGATCGTTCTTGGAGTCACCACAGACGTTACCTCTTCTGATTTCCTTAACGGAAACATTCTTAACATTGAAACCAACATTGTCACCTGGAACACCTTCAACTAATTGTTCATGATGCATTTCAACGGACTTGACTTCAGTGGTAACACCAGCTGGGGCGAAAACAACAACCATACCGGCCTTGATGATACCGGTTTCAACTCTACCGACTGGCACCGTACCAATACCACCAATCTTGTAGACATCTTGTAATGGTAATCTTAATGGCTTGTCAGTTGGTCTTGAAGGTGGTTCAATAGCGTCAATAGCTTCTAACAAAGTCTTACCAGAGGACTTACCGGCCTTGGTTTCCTTTTCCCATCCCTTGTACCATGGACAGTTAGTAGAAACATCAATCATGTTGTCACCATTCCAACCAGAGATTGGAACGAATGGAACAGACTTAGGGTTGTAACCAACCTTCTTGACGAAGTTAGAGGTTTCCTTGACGATTTCTTCGAATCTGGCCTTGTCCCACTTGACGGAATCCATCTTGTTAACAGCAACAATTAATTGCTTGACACCCAAGGTGTAAGCTAATAAAGCGTGTTCTCTGGTTTGACCATCCTTAGAAATACCAGCTTCGAATTCACCGATACCACCGGCAATAATCAAAATAGCACAATCAGCTTGAGAAGTACCAGTAATCATATTCTTGATGAAATCTCTGTGACCTGGAGCATCGATAACAGTAACGTGGTACTTTGGAGTTTCGAACTTCCATAAAGCGATATCAATGGTGATACCTCTTTCTCTTTCAGCCTTAAGTTTGTCCAAGACCCAAGCGTACTTGAAAGAACCCTTACCTAATTCAGCGGCTTCCTTTTCAAACTTTTCAATGGTTCTCTTATCAATACCACCACACTTGAAAATTAAGTGACCGGTGGTAGTAGACTTACCAGAATCGACGTGACCAATAACAACGACGTTAACGTGAGTTTTTTCTTTACCCATTTTTGATTTAATGTATGATGAAGAGAAAGAAGAAAAGAAGGTAAAAAAAAAGAGGGAAAAGAAAAATTCAATGTGTTTTTTTTTTAATCAAAAGGGAAATTTTCCTCATTCCCAATTTTCCACTCACAACGCCAACTCACCCCCAATTCTTGCCATTACAAAAAAAAAACAATAACTTAAAAAAAAAAAAAATTTTTTTTTCCGCCTCCTTGAAATGTTTTTTTTTTGCTATGAACAAGATGGGTGTGTGAGCACGTGATTATATTAGGGTTATAACCCTAGAGTATAAATATATTTTCTATCTATCTGTCTGTCTATCTGTCTATCTATCTATCTCCTGCTGCTTCTTCTTCTTCTCTTTCTTGTTGCTGGCTGTTCCTCTTCTTCATCTTCTCCTTCCCCTTCTCTTTCCCCTTCTCTTTCCCCTTCTCCTTCATCGTCTTTCAGTAAGTTACCAGCTCGTTTTAGCTTCCTCATAAACTCTTGCTCGTTCCTTAATGACTCTGCATCCTGATAACCTACTTGTGATAGAAATTCATCATCATCGATGTTGGTAATGTCATTATTACCCTCCTTGTCTTCATCATCATCATCATCGGCTTTACTTGCCAACCTACTAGTCATAGATTCTGTCGACTCACGTCCTACCAATCTTCCATACCTCTGCTTGGGTTTCCCTTTTCTAGGTGAAGGCAACCTAACAACACTATCGCTATTGTCTTCCATGGACCTCTTCCTCTTTGTTGGTGAGGTGTTTTCTTTATTATTTGCATCTTTTTCTCCTTCTCCTCCTCCTCCTCCTCCTCCTTCTTCTTCTTCGTCCATTTCTGATTCTTCAGTCGCTGTACTTAAATTTTTAACATATTCCAATAATGATTTGGGTTTACTATAATTGCTGGGGGCAAATATACACCATTGCAAATCTAAAATATCCGGCATCACAATTGATGATCTATTTTGCAGTAATTCCAATACTTCCCAAATATAAGATATTGAAACAATGGGGATATTCCAATTTTTTGCCGCATTGATTTTATTCTTGGACGAGATTAATGACACCGATGAACTACCCGATTGATATATGGGACAGTTTATTATATCCTTGTGTTTGTATTGAAAAAGTTTGGGTGAATGTTTGGCTAAACTTGGTTTGAACAAATTGATATTCAACACTAATAGATCCCTTTGAGAAGTCAATGATTCACAATACTCAAAATTTAGGAATTTAATCAATTTCTCAATGTGCAACTGTTCGATGCCGGTAAACCCAGAAATACAGATTTTAAACGGTTTGTTTGATTTCTTTAATCCTTTCATGGGCTGACACCATCTATCTGTCATCACTTTTTTATAATATATTGATCTTTCAACAAACCACTCGGTAACAATTTTGATAAACCCATTGGCAATCTTCAGTTTAATTGGTCCAGGCAATATTTTCAACATCAGGGTCGAATGGGACCCTTTCAGTGCTGGTAGTATAATATGAGTGATTGAGTCGTCATGGCTGTCGTTGGTTAGTTCACCCAGTAAGCTCTCGATTGCTTTGGTGAGTAGACCTGATTCATGGGCTGTGAATCCAACCAACATGAAACTGAATCCTAAGAACAATCGATTTGTCTGATCGCCTTCTTTGGAGCCAGTACTTGTAGATGGTGAGGCAATGGCCTGTTTTTCTTGTTCTTCTTCTTCTTCTTCATCACTATGGCTTTCGTCATCCCAAGAATTGTCTCGGATTAACTTCTTGGTATTCTTCTTGGAATGGTCTATTATGGATCCCCATATCTCGGCGCTATTTTTCTTTCTGGTTACTCTCCTGAATGATTCGGCTTCTGTTGCGGGGGTTAAAGCAGGCACTAATGAGCGCCTTGCTTGCTCGTTGTTTTTCCTCTCTCGGGTTACGTGATTCCAAACTCTACATCCTTTCTCATAGAGTTCATCCGCGTCCTCGGTTAAGATATAGTCATTGAAAGACAAGGCGGCCCCTCGAAGTATACTATCAAAAATCCAAATAGGATGTACGATGGACTTCCCTGACCGAGCTGCCTCGGTATATCGTTTGCCTCGCTTCTCACTTGAAATATAACAGTTTGACTCTCGAGTTAGACTTTCAGATACAGTACCACCATATTGTTTCACAAGGATCATCAAATTTTTCGGATTGAAATAATCATTAGCTACATGATGTCTAAAGTCACAGGAAAGAAAACTGGAAACTTGACTGGTTGATAACTCCACTCTCCCAAAACATACATTGATGTTGTCAAAAATTTGCAATAAATAATTGTCAATATCTAACTTGTCCAGTCCATCGTCTTCTCCATTTATCCACGCTTGATGTACTTTAAGGATAGACTCCACACTGATGAATTTGATCGTAATCCTTTTTCGTACACAGAACCGGTATTTCTCAGAATTACGTTTCCCCACAACCAAATAGTTGACATCACTCATTAAATCTGGATAGTGTATTCCTCCTAGAGCTTCAATTTTGTCTACCGTGGTATCTCTAAGGGTTTGTTCCACGCCAGTAAAACAAAATGCTTTCTGAGCAAACGGCTTACGCGTCAGCATGTCTCAAGGTCTAGGATATTGGTGGTGGTTTGGTATTGGTGGAATTGAAAGTAATAAATACCTTTTTTTTGCCTTGTGAACTACTGATGTGTAAACTTGTGTATATGTGTTTCTACAAAAGTGGAAATATGCTGATTGTGGTTTAGTTTCTCTCGGGTCTAAATATCGCTGTTAATGTATGAATCGATGATTTCTTGTGTTTTTTTTTTTTTTTTTTTTTTTTTTTGCTTCCATTGGAAATTTCACAACTCGCACGAGTCACCATTTTCACGGTTGCAAACAGTTAACAAAGAACCATGGATAAGAAGTGGGGCCTTCCTAAGTAGACTAAATATGCTCACGGGGATAGCATAGTGTTAACTTATGGATTGCTCGATCACTGGTGTCCATACTACTAGAAGGGTGGGACCGAGAAACGAAGCTATTTTCCAAAGCTCTCTCATATTGCCTGGTTAAAAACAAAAAGTCTGTGGAAAATCCTATTGAAGCGGGTTTTATCTTTTACTATTGGGTAGGGTGAGGGGGGGGGTGGGGAAGAGAGAAAACAAGCTTCACAAGAGATTTTCTTTTGAGACTCAATAGAATTTGTATATTGACTTATTTCTGATATTTAATTATGCCAACTACTTTTCTAGAAAAGTAGATACTAATAGCGCCTGAGACGAGCATTTGTATTTGTACTGTTTCCATTATTCTTAGGGGATATTTCTCTCGGAACGATATTACCCATGCCATTTCGGTTAAACGTCAAATTTTCCCGTGGCTGGTGGTGGGGAGTGCGAGAGAGAGAGAGAGAGAGAGAGATCTCCACACAACGTGGAAATTTTTCCCGAGGCTTGACAAATAATTAGCCCCACATTGAAGATGACCATGAAATTTTATATATAAACATGTCAAAATTTCCCCATTTCAGAACTGTTTTTTTCATCTCCCTTATCTACCACCAGATAATTTTAAACTTCAACATGCCATTAAACCCATCCACATCCCCATACTACGAACACACTGTCAGAATAGCTGACGCCACAAACCCTCGTGCCCCGGGATCAGTAGTGCTTCAAGAACCATCTTCCTTTGTTGAAGATTATCAACTTAAAGTAGCTTATAGAAAATATGTCACTACTAAGACAATCCCCCATGGTGCTAAAAGAATCAACTTTTTATTCCTTCATGGTAATGGGATGAACAAGGGATTATGGCATTACCATATTGATCAATTATATACCTTGTATGCCCTTATCCCAGACATGTACATTGATACTGTCATTGCTGGCGATCATGCAAATATGGGAGATTCTGCATATGCAAATAGAGGTAAATTGGGAGGCGTCTGTGATTGGAATGATCTCGCTAAGGACTATGTTATGATTGTTAAGCATCACGAAAAGGAAACATTCTTGCATCCAAATGCCTTCAATGTCATTGTGGGACATTCAATGGGAGGATTCCTTACTATTCAAATAACTGCTAGTGAGCCAAATCTTTTCCAATCTTCAGTACTTATTAATCCCGTGTGTGCAAGCAATCCAGAGAATAATGATAGATTTATAAACATGCAAAGAGATTGGTATGATCGTGGATTTGTGAAATATAACTATGAAATACCACCAGGAAAGAATTGGTATGAGGAAGTATATGACCATTTCAGAAACAAGTCGTTCTATGCCAAGTTTGACCCTATGGTGTTGGAAAATATGGTTGAAGATGAAATTCCTGACGTTTATGACCGTAGCAAATATTATCAATCGGTGCAGTTAAAACATGATGGAAATCAAGATTATATCTCATACTATAGTCAATACGCTTCGATAGCAGCAACTTACTCGTCCTATAATCAAGTCACAGTTCCAACCAAGGTATTATCTGGAGATAGAGACATTTCTGCCACCACCATCCAGAAGATTGTCGATGAAAAACTTCAAGTGGCTCAAGTCCAGATCTTACCTGGGAATTTCCATAATATGCACGCTCAATCTCCTAATTTGATTCTTAGTCTCATAAATGAATTTGTTGTTGAAACCTATAATAAGAACCAAAAAACAACCGATTTTGATCACTTGAAACAATATGGTCCTGATTATAAGAGAATTTTATTTGAAAATAGATTAAGGGAATTCTTAGGGGATAGAGCCATTAGTAGTAAATTATAAATAGATAGATAAGAATTACAGATATTTATTTTTGACAAAGGAAGTGACTTATTTGGGGAATAGTTGACAGCTTGTAGAACCTAGGCAATCGTTATCGTATCTCATTGTATGAAAACTCCCTACAAAGGATGATGTTTGTGTCTCGGTATAAAAAACACGGAAAGTCTTTCTAATTATATCTCCGCCGAAAAAAAAAAAAACACTCGGTGATGCTCGGTCTTAATCAAATTCATCTTGTGGTTCCAAATTTCAGATATTTAATATATAAGCACGCGTGTATTCCCCGCCTACCTTTGCCCTAAATCTACCAGGATTTGTCATCTAGTAGGTACAGAACCAGTAGTTTCAACCACGCTTTCAAAAACCACGCTTTCAATCGCAAGAAATTTAACGCGACAACCAATAACTAAAACAATGGTTGCAGTCACTCGATTAAGGAAATCCACCATCACCAAGACCACCTCCACCACCACCTCCACCAAAATCAGCAAGGTAAAAGCCGGTGCCACTGCTGCCACTGCTGCCACTGCCACTGCTAATGATGATGAAATATTACAAGTTAAAGAATCCAAAGTGACAAAGAAAGTGACTGCCAAGAGACAACAAACAACAACCAAAAAGATCTCCAAGGTGACCAAGACAAAACTGAATTTGGAGGATCTTTTAGCTCATATTGACATTCCTAAGGATTTGGCTATTCCTCAGAGTTTTATTGATTCGCACAGTGCTGATTTCATAGATGGATTGAAGCACCTCTTACAAGTAGATCCAAGTCTATATCCAGTTGCAATCCATAAGAATTTTGTTTCTTTCCCAGGTAGGACGGTGGATAAAAATGCCCAGGAGTCAGACGTGATCAAAGGATATTGGAATTCTCTTATATCTTCGGTTATTGCCCAACAAGTCAGTGGACATGCTGCCAAGGCGATCGAGCAAAGATTCCGTGATTTGTTTAATGGAGAAGATCCCACCCCGGCAAAAACTTTAGATATCTCGTTTGATGATTTAAGAGGGGCAGGATTATCAAATATGAAAACAAAATATGTCATTAGTATAAGTGAAGCATTCAGCAATCCGGAATGTCCCTTGACTAGGTTAGAATTCTATAAAAATTCTTCATTGGATGAAATAATCGACGAATTGGTTAAATTAAAGGGGATTGGAATTTGGTCAGCTAAAATGTTTGCTATTTTCACATTAGGTGAAATGGATGTATTTGCAGAAGATGATTTGGGAATCGCAAGAGGTATGGCAAGATATTTAAGTAAAAGGCCAGAATTATTAAAGCTGGTTAAATCTGAATCGGTTGATGATGAGGAAACTCAACTCATGTTAAAGAAGAAAGCCAAGTTTGCCAAAAATGAGTCAAGAAGGGATTGGGTCCCCATTCATGATGGATATGTTAAATTTGCCGCCAGGAAATTCTCGCCTTATCGAACTGTATTTATGCAAATTTTGTGGAGATTAAGTGCTACCAATATTGAGGTGTTGGAAAAGCCTAAGGATGAATAAAGAGTGGAGAGAGAAGGGTGATGCAATCAAAGTTTATAGAAAAAATATAGATATAAATAAGAAGCTATAAATAATAATAATAAAGACAAGTCATCCAAATATAACAATAATCATAAAGATTGCAAAGTAAGAACTTGGAATGGAAACACTCCAAGCTTGATTTTCTTCCTCTCCCCCAATCTTGATGACTTTAGGTGAGCCTTTGGTTTCTTTCAATTTATTCAATTCTTGTTCAATTTCCCATAATCCATAATCGAGATTTTTCATTCTTAAGAATTCCAAATCTTTGGGATTAAACCCTTGTTCGTTAACTAAATATTTTATGAATTCGTCAATATCAATTTCAATTTCGTTATTATTGTTGTTATTATTTGTATTATGATTGCTATATTTCTTGGTGATACCATTATTCTCGATGTTTTCATCTTGAGCAATTAATTGAACCCATCTTTTCAAATCTTTTGGATCACTTTCAGTATCATCGTAATTCTTGATTGTAGTTTTAAGTTTCTGTTTTCTTCGCTTATCGGTTACTATAGCTAATGAAGTCACACTTTGATGACTTTGTTGATATACAAGGAAATCCTTAATCCATGACTTTCTTGAATGAAGAGGAGCAACATCATTGTCGGGGATAGGCAAGGAGGAGGTTTCGTCCTCGCCAGCTCCTTCTTCATCATCACCTGGTTCTTCTTCTTCTTCTTCTTCTTCGCCCGCTTGTTTATCATCTGGTCCCCAGGTTTCTCTATTGTTTGGTACCTGTTTTGCCCCTTGATCCATTGACATATGAGTGAGTTCATTCCGGAAATGTTTCATCAATCTAACCCTTTTCTTCTCCTTGCCTGGTTTGTTAGGAATAAAAGATTCCCTAATTGTCTGTTGATTAGCATTGATGGGAATTTCTAAGGAGGATTGTAGCTCAGGAGTTGGCACGTAGTGTTTGAAGGAAGATTTCACATATTGAATTGGGTTCTCTACTTGTTGATCATTAAGGATTAATTCGAATGCAAAACTGGCAGTAGCTAAAAGTAATAGTAGGGGAAGGATAGGTAGATAAAGCAGAAGAGACGATAATTGCATAGCTAAATATCTCTTTCTTGGCACGCTGGTGTTGTGTGTGTAAATGACGAAGTGAATGTATTGATCAGGCCTGTTGTTTGTTGTTTATCAGCATGATTTCATGGTGGTCTCTGGTTTTTTTGTCTCTTTAAATTTTTTGGGGTTTTTTTTTTTGCAGCCACAAAAGAGAATTAAACTGAACTGAAATGAATACCAACAGTTTCTCTTTTTTTTGGAGAATGACATTATTATGGCAATATATTCATTGATGGTGTGGTTTGCAAGTTGTTCAATTTGTTTTCGCAGACAGGATTGGTTATACAAGATCATCTTTCATTGGGGATGGGTTGGTGGCTCTTGGTGATGCTGAGTAAATAGAGAAAGGAGAGATCCCAACAGACTTTCATGTCAAGTGCTAACCAGGATTATACGATACATTCATATTACTAACAGATGTCATAGGATTTGGTGTGTATTAGAGTTTCTATACACAGCGTTATTGATACATTTCAAAAATATTCCATAACTGTACTATAAGTGGACAATACTTATAGTATGTGCACTGATGCAACCTTAAATCGACATACCAATTTATTACAGTGTGAAACAAAAGAGATAATTCATATAGACGAATTGTCAGTTAGAGATTATTAATGCAAGGATCAATATACAATCAAGACGAGATTAAGGTACTGATTGGGCAAGTCAATTGACAACAGACGAGTGTGGAAGGAACATCTGGCGGTGTTTCCGTTTTTTATTTTTTTTCCCCCTCCAAGAAGCCAATCTTTACCGGCATCGTAATTAGACTGGTTAGAACCCTTTCTTTGTAGGCAAAGAAAATTTACACTTTCCAAATAAGATTTCAAGTGGGAATGTGACTGAATATGCACCGTCAACTTTTAAGGTTGAAATCGAAAGAACCAAATTCTAACCGGAAAGGTCACCAAAAAAACGGGTTACAAAAGCGGAATAGGGCGTTAAACAATAAAACGAATCCGACCTCCTCCTTTCCTCCATAGTGCTGCTCTTCCAGGGGTAAAATTTCAGTTTAAGCGGACAAAAAAAGAGGCTAAACAAAGGGGGGGGGGAGAGCGAGGGGGCGAGGGCGACAATAAGCAAGGAGAGACATCGCATAATAGGTCATACCATTGGTCTCAGGTTGCTATATATATATATATATATATCACTTGCTTGCTTGAATCATGGGATATATATATATATATAACTAAAGTTTCCCCTTTGCTTCTCAGAGTTGACAACCAACATTCTAACCCCAATCACAAACATTAATTAATTAATTAGAAGGAAACGAGAACAAACGCTCAAAAAGTTTAATTCATTATTAGTCAATTATTTTATTTTTTTTTTTCCTTGTCTCGTTTAAAATAAGAAGGTTTTAGACAGTTCCACGACCAGCCATTTTTTTTTTTTATTTTACTCACGCTGCCAAATTTTCTAAACCAGAAAGGGCGCCATTGTGGAATATCAACTGAATTTCACACTTCATATTCCGTCAATCCTTTACACACTCACATTCGTTTTTATACACTAGTAGAGTGTCTATCTACATAGGATTGGATAGCATTTTTAACACCCAGTCATTCTTTTAACCCACCACTCACACTCCCCCCAAAAATATATCAACATTCATAAGGCATCGAACGCGCATTTTCACATTTTAGCCAATATCATTTGAGACATCATATTCCACATTCCAAGCACAAGCCAACAGTCAATTTTTAAAGTAATTTTTGCATATTGCCATCCATTTTCCAGTTAATTATAGAATCAATCGCCGAATCAATCGCCAAATCAGTGTAGAATCGAGAAATATTTTTGTGATTTTTTACCTTTCCTCACCAAGTTTTATTCAAATCTAGTGTTTCAAAAAATATGATTCAGACATGCTCTAAACGAGATTCGATGAATTCAATGTCGACAGGAACGTCTACCGGTACAGCCACAACAGCTCCTTCTCCGCCTGTAAGTAACAATGCTCATAATTTGTCAACTGACAGCCTAATTTCCTTGGATAATAAATTTGTCAAGAAGAAGAAGAGTGTCAAGAAGGTTGCCAATCGAATTTCCACTCAGGCTAATACATCTGCCAACCCCGTCGATGTTTCCCATGGTTCACCAACTTCACTGGTGGGAAATAATTTACTCCAAAAATCTCCAGGAAACACTTACTACTTCCCCAATGGAGAAGTTTTCCGCCCCCGTAGTGCTCCAGCAAAAAGAAAGCGCCCGGGAAAACTATCTGACATAAAGACCAATGTGCCAACATCAAGTCAAAGTGTCGATACCACCCCGGTTTCAGAAAGTCCTTCTCAGCCATCAAATCAGTCGAGCAATATTACCCAACAGTCGAATACTTCAAACTCCTCGCTAAAAAGGTCAAGCTCCTACCATGATGTCAAATTGCAAACTCAGCAAGACTTGGCTTCTAAATTGAGAAGTAGCAAACGAGATACCACCACCAATATTGAATTACCAGCGCAGGAAACTCCCATACAACCTTATGAAAACTATCAAAATAATAGTTCTTCGAGTTTGAAAAGTGGGGCAACAAAATTACAATGTAATAATATTCTCAGGTCTCCCACTTCTACGTTGCTACCTGCAAGAGAGGGTGAAGCGAATTCTTCAAATTCGTCTTCTTTTACTAGTACTACTTCCAATGTTTCAAATGACTTGAGAAATGTTTCTGACGGTAGTTTGCAGCGGTCAAGACCAGGTACCCCAAATACCGCCGAGGATGAAGATCCCGATCCAATGGTTACCAATCCAATCAATAAAAGTATACCCAAGATCTCCCGAGAACGGTTAAGATTGCCACCTCGTGATGGACAGAAAGATATTGTATTAGCAATCGTGGACGATTTTACCAATAAGGTATTGAATACAAGAGATAGTATGCTTTCTGATTTTGAAGAATATTCTACTCCATTAGCCACACCAACCTGTGAAGCTTTCCTCATTCTGCCACCGATGCCTATGAATACCCAGACTAGGTCAAACTTGAATGGGCAACCTTTTTGTAGGCCAGTATTGCAAACTTCTGCCAGCACCAGTGATCAGACACTATCAACGCTGGCTGGTGAACCACCAGGTATGCTGCCAGCACAACCAATTCATGATATCCCCCCGGTTCAAACCATAACCACCCCGGTTCAGACCATAACTACCCCAATCGCCAAGTCATTTGCCATACTGCCAGTAGAGCCAACTCATAACATACGTGGTCGTAGCATGCTAACACCAAATGGACAAATTCTGACGGGACCAGCTCGAAGCATAAGTAATCAGACCATGTCAAGTGGATTGCCCGAGCCTACCATTGATACCGAATCATTTATGGACCTGTATTTTGAAGATAGTCCAATGCTGGATCCATCACTGAACCAAATTAAAGAAGAGTTCCTCGATGTATATGCCGAAGCTAGTTTAACCACCGAGGAACAGAAGCCACAACCAAACGCAACCATCACCCCTATTGATGAAGAAGAAATAAATACCACTATTGCACCTATTCTTGAAGAACATTCGAACTTGGAGATTAGTACTGAAAGAGAAGAACCAAACTCAAAGATTATCTCGGTTGATGAAGAACATAGTGTTATTTTGCAATCCCCTCGAGCTCATCGTCGTGCCCCTTCGTATGATGCAAATAAGAGAGCTTCCAGGTACGAAGTAGGGGTGACCACTGAAGAAATAAATAACTTGATTAATGATACCCAAGAAGAAGTACCACCTAGAAGAGATGTCATGCTATTATCCACGCGAGGTTCCGATAGATCGTTGCATTCAAAGTTGGCAGTTGAGTCGCGAAATAGCTACATTGAAATCCCCGCCAACAAAACTGTTGAAACAGTTATCCCAACCTGTCCTACTCGCAATGCTATTGAACCTGTGAAATCTCCAACTACTCAACAAACTAGTAATTTCCTCAAAGCACCGAAATCCTCTGCTGGTCGAATCCCACCCGCGGCACCAACATCTCCTGTTCTTGAAGTTGAAAAACCAACCACGCCACCTATGTCCCCGCTTCCACCTCCACCTATTGAAAAGTCGCCGGGGTATAAAGTGAAGAGGAAAAGGAGGACAAAGAAAACCCCAAACATTGAAGGTATTTATACTATACCCAAGGACCTTCTTTCAAGTTGTGATTTTATTAATGATATAATCGAGAGTGGGCCCATGCCTGGTTCGCGTATACTGGGCGGTGTGGGTTCGGCAATACTGGATGATGGTTCGCTGAGAACGTATAGGTCTAAGTACAGTGAGTTGCCACAAACAACAAGAGAAAATAAGACGCAAAAAGGTAGAACTCAAGAATCTACCGCTCAAGAATCTACCAGTCACAAATCTAAGAGTCATGAATCGTTACCGGTAGAAGTCGATCAAGATTTACCTCATCCATCAATACATTTGGAAGATAAGATGCATTCAGATAATACCTTAGGTAAGAAATTGAAATTGACAAAGAAGAATTTGGAAGATTTAGATAGGCAAATACCTTCTAGAAATGATGAACGTTTAGAGAAGTTTGTGCTGTTGGCCGAGCCTTATATCAAGTCCAAGCCTTTAATTGAACCTATTGAACGTCATAAAATCCACAACAATTCAGAACCTCTTTTAAACTCGAGACCTTTGATTACACCCTTGGTTATTCCCGATGACGATAAATATACAAAATCTTCAGTTCAACTCCAATCCAAATCAGAACCAAAAATCCCCACGATTTATTTGTCTGAAAAAGCTTCCAATTCTGATCCTACCCTTAGGAAGTCTATGATATCCCCCATTGGTAATTTTGAAGCAAATACAGACAAGTGTAAACTTGAACCACGTAATAGGAAATCGTTAATTATACCATTTGGTAATCCTGAGTCTAGTATAAAACCCTCCATTCAACCCCCATCTAAGCCCGAAACAGCCGTGAATATTTTGCATGAACCAGCAGCTCAATCTCAATCTGTGATCAAGTCAAAACCTTTGGTTATACCCTTGATTACTACTGAAGCAAACAAAATTTTACACCCATCAGTTGAACCACAATCAACACAAGCAACTGATATTCCGGTGGCCAATTTGTCTGACCCAGTAGTGAAATCGGAATCTCATATAAAGTCTAAACCATTAGTTGACCCAAGCAAAACTCCAAAATCTCCAGTTGGACCTATTGTGAAAACCAACAAGTCGGAACCTTATATAAAATCGAAACCTTTAATTACTCCTTTGGTTGATTCTGAACCCCAACTCAAACCAAAATCTCCAGTTGTGCCTCAATGCAATACCAAGACTACCCTTGAACCTCAATCCAATACCAAGACTACACTTGAACCTCAATCCAATACCAAGACTACCCTTGAACCTCAATGCAAACCAGAAAGAACAATGAATGCTCTGACTGAGTCATTTGCTAAATCTGAACCTTATATTAAGAAACCATTAATTGAAAGTCTGGTCAATTCAGAACCGCCAACAAGAAGTATACAACCAGTGGCAGCCAAGTCGGAATCACCTAGTATTAAACCACAAATGACTTCTCCTTTGAATTTGCAAACCACATTTAAACATGATGATCAAAAGGATTCCACTGCTCCATTGAAACCAGTTCCACGTATTGCCAACCCCACAAGTCCTTCTTCTTCTTCTTCTCCAAAATCATTGAAGCTGGTCTTTAAGAAATTGGTAGGTTTCCATCCTCGTGCATCTCATTTGGAACAGGATACATCAATGGCTAGTTCTGACTCGGCAGTATCTACTCAAAGCACGAGGAAGTTTATGCAAATTAGAAAAACCAAGGAACATGATCCAGTTGTTCCTGAATTGTTTTCA
>JAJMHC010000307.1:0-14920 GCA_030582855.1 Hemisphaericaspora lyxosophila | reverse complement strand
GGGGGAGATATTGAACATAATTCGAATTATGCAACCTTTAACCCATTTGAAACGTTCCTTCGCTACCAACCATATCATCAGGACCTGAAAATAGGCCACACTTTCAAATATGATACGATTGTCAAAAGCTAATGGTGATGGTTTGTGTTTCATGCATGGTTCTAAAATCGCAGACGTTGAAATTGACTCACCTGAATGCATCCTGAAGTAGTGCTGCATTTTGTCGCTCTTGGCCAGGATAATAAAGTAATTAACCTACTTTAGCCCCTTGCTGGTGTTGCAACCACTACATCATATGTTAACACCAAAAAAAAAAAATAAAAAGAATAAAGAATTGTACATGGCTGCTTGCTGTTTCGTTTCTCCTTTTCGTAAACTTGTTGATGGTTCATAAAATGAAAGGAATCTTCATCGCTTGCTCTTGCGCCTTGTTTGCTTTCTTATTCCCAGAACTGGCCAGCTCAAGAGAAATAGATCGATTTATAGAAACAATTTAATATCGCTCCGAGTGATAAGACAGCAACCTTCTGATTCAGTGTAGATGTGTTCGACTGGTCAATGATCAATAAAACACACTTTGCCCGATTCGAGAAATCCGGGTGCGGCGAAATTAAATTTCCGGTTTTGGGTTATAACTCGTTATCTTATCTTGGCTGCAACATCTTTGCCTTAAAGTTTCTACCAAAAAAAAAACCCCCCCACACACACACACACAACCATCGAAGAACAGCTTTTATTTCTAACTAATAATTACAATTAACTTAAACTTTTTATTGAAACTCTAATTGAACGAATACTTGCTTTATAATATGGGTGTTTATACCGCCTTCAAGACATCTTCTAAAACCCCGAGGAAAACATCTGCATGTTTCTTTTCAAATAATAAGGTTGGTCTTAATCTAATGGCTGCATCACCACATCCACCAATATTGACCCCTCTTGCTCTGAACTCCAGCAAAATCTTAGCTCTGACATCGGCGTCAGCACAATCCCACGCAATAAAAGTACCGAAATTTTCACCTCTTAAGTTAGTAACCTTATTTGGGAACTTTGAAATAATTGAAATTAAATTACTATACAAGTAATTACCAACTTTTTCAGTTCTTGAAACTAAATCAGATTTGACAATTTCTTCGTAGATTGCCTTGGCAATGATCGCTTTTGATGGATCACCGCACCAAGTGTTAAATTGTCTATATGGTTGATTTGGTTGCAATTCTGGGTTGCTGAAATAGAATCCTGCAGCCTGGAATTTCTTAGAGAAAGAAACCATATCTGGAGGACTTGATAAATTCCAATGTTCATGGGCCCAGAACTTACCAGAGGCACCAACACCAGTTTGAACTTCATCCACGATAAATAAAACATCATGTTCTTTAGTCAATTTTCTAACTCCTTCAAAGAAATATGGAGTGGCATGGTTATCACCTCCTTCAGATTGAACTGGTTCGACAATCAAAGCAGCAATTTGTTTTGGTGAATTTTTGATCACCGATTCTAATTCATTCAAACATCTATCTTCTTCGGCTCTATTCTCTATAACATGTTCATTTAACGGATATTTCAATTGTGGGAATGGAGACTTTGGCCATGGGAAAGCTGGGATATCCAATTTGTGGATTTCTTTAGATCTTGTGGTGGACAATGATCCGAATAATCTACCATGGAATGCCTTATCAAATGATAAGATAACCATATCGGAAGCACCTGGTGTATTGTTTTCCATAACCGAGGTCATTTCTTCGGGTGTGAACCCTTTGCTACCTCTTCTTTTCGCATGCTGGTACATAAATGCAGCTTTATAAGCCGTCTCATTGGCATCAGATCCACTTAACGAAGTCCAAACTTTATCCATGCCTGGGGGAGCCGCGGCTAAAATACCTTTTTGTAAGATTTCTTTATAATTGGCAGATGGAAAGCAAGCTAAGGCGGGACGATTGATTAATGCACTAATCATTTCCTCGGATTTAGCGGCTTTAATTAATGCTGGATTATTGTAACCAAGAGCAATTGATGAAATTTGACAATAAACATCCAACAACTTATTACCATCGGCATCGCTAATATAATTCCCAAGGGAGTTGAAATAGTCAGCCACAAAGTAAGTAGCTCTATTATCGAAGACTTCACCTAATTCATGGTTTAAAGATTGGGATTTTGGGCCGGGAATTGATTCAGTTTTAAAAAGCGGACAGGTTGGTTCTTGAGGGAAATAAGTTGCAGTCACCGAAGAATTGAATCTCTTGGATTGACTAATTCTCTTGATGGTAGATGATCTGAAAGTCTTATACATGATGTCAACTTGTCAACCAGAAAAGGATGCTAATAAAAGAAAAAACAACAGATCTGAAAAAAAAATTTTACTTATGGGTTAATCTCCATTTTATACGGTTTTTTAATAGCTGTCTTCGTTAGCGGATACCGATCACCATTCTTCAAATTTCCCTCTTCAAATTTCCCCCGCCAACAATGGAAAAACTCTCCGTTTTAGGGGTTGGTTTTCCGCACGGTTTTTTGAATTGTGTGTAAGTTTTCGCCCCCACCAAATAAAACCCCACGGCTTATCTACTGCGAGAATAATACAATACATAAAAAAAAATCGCCCCAAGACGTGAAACCAGAGCTCAAACTATCGATTTCAAGATTTTTCATTTGAAGTCTAATGAGAAGGCAGCAGTTCAAAAAAAGACCGAGTTCCTAACGGTAGTCTATGTCTCTTAGTATTTATTTAGTAATCGATATAATTTAAAGTATTGCAATGCATGATGAAAGCAAACTATGAAAAAATTTTACCAGGCATGGTTTTTTTTTGAGGAGAACGATATAATCAAGATCTAAAAGGTTATTTGGTATATTTGGTATATTTGGTATATAAAAAGAGTAGTTAATAATGGGAAGCAGATGAAGGAAGGTTGAGAATTACTCAATCAATCTCTTTTCCAACGAAGTTGGCCAACCTGCTTGGCATGATGGATTCCCCCAACTTCATTGGTAGTATTCCATTGATCAATGAATGAACCCAAGGCTGTAGTTATAGCCATTTCTCTTGGTATCTTGCTCTCGTCAACATACAATGTAAATCCAGTTTTGCCATTGACAACTACTTGTCCAATTCTTTGTCGGACTTCTGATTCCTTTTCTCCTAAATTATGAACCTTCTCTAGCCATTTCCCTCTGTAGGTCCATTGATATGTACCTCCATCAGCCAAAGTAAACATTCTGTAACTGTCGATTGCATCAACACGATGATTTATAACGTGCCAACCTAACTCAGAAGCAGCGCCGTCGGGTGCTCTAATTAACAAAACATTGCCCCTTAATCCTGCTTTAACATCAGCAACTGGTTCGTCTTCACCATTAGGACCAGTTCCTGTAATTGCTGAGGAATACATCCTGTATGCCCCTTTCACGGTTCTGGAACGAAGGAACCAGAAAAGTCTAGCATGAGGGTTTGGTGGACCAACTGGCATCTCTCCTTTATTGGTGTCAAAAACATCAAATATCTTAGATCCTGATCCGAATCTGGTGGTCACCATATATTGGGAAACATTTTCTTTGGGTAATTCCTTAACAATTGGAATATAACGGGAACTTCTTCTATGGGGACTAAAAAGAATAGATTTGGCTCTAACCAAAGGTTTCATGATGGGATAAATGAATAATTCAATAGGCATTGTTAAATAGAATGATGTTTTATTTGAGGATTTTATATAGCTAGGTAGTTTTAAAAAAGAAAAAGATAATAATGATTAGTTAAATCCTGGATTGTTGGAAGAGGGATTCCAATTTGTTATGTTCACAAATGTATTCTTTTTTTGACCATATTATTTCAAAATGGTTGCAAATTCTTGTCAAAATAAAAAAATTAAAAAATCAACCAAAGTCCACAAGTAAAAGCTTCCAAAAAAAAAAAAAAGATAATATTGCTTATTTATACATACCGAGAAACTTAACCACACCATTTACGGGTATGGCCTGATGGAACAGGGGATTTCCGTGGACCAGAGAAATGATACGATAAGTTGGAAAGAAGGGGTATCCTTCAGGAATGGGAATTGAATATAAATATCTTTAACAATCTTCTGAACTTGACTAGTCTTTACAGGGGAGATTTCGAACAGTACGTTTTATGGGACTGAACTACATGACAGAGATTAGTTAATTAATAACTACACCGGAATTATCCAATCAATAGATATTCCAGATTATCTTCACCTATCATAGTTATTCAATAGTATAATAAGAAGCTTTCAATAGAAGATCTACTGCATCAGGGTAAGTAGAATCATCACCTTTACATTTTGTAAGGTTTCTGTAGTGATCCCTCACTAGAATAACCTGTTACATAAGGAGAGCCATGTGATCTGGCGTAGCCATTGTAACTGGTGCACCAACTCGTCTATGTGATCTCATTACAAACAAGATCATCGTCGAGCAAACTTTTTATAGAAGTCTTTTATAGTCCTTGTTTAGTTCAATAATACCACCGCTTTGGAGATACATTTAGTAATCATTGCTCGTATTGGCTTGGGAATCACACCGGGTGTCCTTATAAAGTATGAAAAAATAATCCGATATAGTGTAATGGCTATCACACGGCACTCTCCATGCTGTGATCCGGGTTCGATTCCCGGTATCGGAGTTTATAAAGTTGCAAAAAATTTTTTTTTTTCATAACCCTCTTCTCTTCTCCTCTCGTGGTTCCAAACACTGGTTGAAGATTTTACATTAACTTTTTGTAGGTTCAGAAGGCAATAGAGAAGACATTTCCACAACTATTCAATTGTTTGAAAAAAAAAAAATATGCTACAAAACAAATACTCAGGTCAAATAAAAAAAAAACCAAATCAAACTTCTATTATAAATTTCTTCACATCTTCGTGCCTGAACAACTACTTATCACTTAGGTTTTAAGCTCTCCCTCAAATCTGACTTTATCGCTTCAAAGTCATTTTCAAAATGGTTTAAAATCCGGAAATATTTGGATTTTTCAAAATCAGCAACGAATTCTTCGTCGGGTAATTCATCGTCATCTCCAAAAGCAATATTACCATATGTCTTATGTTTCAGTTGCTTTATTTTCACTTGGTTCTTTCCATAATCAGAACAAAACTGGACAGAGCTTTGAAGTGCACATACAATATTGTCATTATTAAATCCAGGGAAGACCGCCTTATCTGCCAATTCCAAAGATTTAATCGGATCAGCACCTGGAATTTGAAGTTGTTTCTTCAATGCGTCTGTTGCCTTCTTCGATTTACCTTTGGGGATTTTGAATTTTGGATCAAGAAATAGGGTTTTATCAGGTAAGTCGAGTAATGCTTGAAACAATCCCTTGATATTGATCTTATGAACTGTAAAATCACTCAAAGATAATGACAATGTTAAATAATCATCCGTCTTCCATCTTCCTTGCTTGGTCACAGACAAAGACTGTATATTCCACGACGAAATGCCGTTTGGAATTAAGACATTTGCATCCTTACACAACTCGTGAGGATTCAGAATGTCCCATGGAATTATATCTATGTCCAAGGGAAGGGACGACGAAATATGACTGACCTTGTAAAAATCTCGATACACTACCTTGTAATTGTCTTTAGCTCCAAACAAAGAGTCACCCGTCTTTCCCATTTTCACCCTATCCTTAACAATAACTACCAAATTTGGTCTATACATAACATTACCACATCCGCACTTATCGAGATGCGCCCTGGCAAAGCCGACCCATATCTCTCGACCAGGTATGAGAAGCGGTTTAGTGTCGATGTTCCCTGCATGTAATAGTTGGTTTAGATTGACCAACTGAGTACCGCCTCTAAGAGGTCCTATTTGATTCTTGGGTTTCAAGTTCTCGTTTAATCTATATGAAAGTCCACACACCCCGGTATTCTCCCCATCAAGGTCACATCGGAGGACATCTAAATTTGCCCATCTATAAATAAATTGAATATGCTTATCATATCCATTTTTATCTTGATCTACCTTGCTAACAAAAGGGGTCCAATTCTTCTGTCGCTTCATTCGTGGCAAACTCTTGATCTTCAATTCAACTATCCTGTTATACAAGTGATTGTCATACGCGGGGTTTCTTGTCGCTTCTACATTCTCTTTACCTCTTTGAAATTGCCATGGCCAACACAAAAACATGGAACGAAAGAACTCGGGCTTCATTAAGATTCGTGAATCGTCATCATCATCAAAATCGACCATCTGCCGGTGATAAGCATTGAATACAATCAATGGTTCCTCAAAACCTCTTTTATTCTTTACTAGTATCAATCTAGGATCTTCAGGACCATAATACTTATTTGAGATATCGTCATAGTCGTGCCAAAACGGAATTGCCAAGAAATAAGGGAAATTTAAGATTTTGAATTTTTGGGGTTGATCCACTCCTTTGACTTTTTCATGCTCCTTTTTTAGATTATTTGTGGGTACCAATAGCTTTGTATTTATTAACTCTTTCCAGTCTTTATCGAATAACTGAGCATAGGTTAATGAAATGATTGGTTGATTTTTTCGTCCAGAGGGAGCATAAAGTATTCTTGAGATCATGAAATGAACTCCATATTGTTCAATCCAAACTGAACTCCCCGCCAATCTATACCAAAATTGGTCAACTAAGTTTAGTTTCACCTGAAATTTCAATTCAGGTAGCACAAATGGTGCCAATTCATTAAGGTATTGGTTTGTTCCTGCTTCCATTTCCTGCAACACATTACTCAAAATTTCTGTCATTGAGGCATCTAGGGGAACTGCTTTATCAATCTGAACATGACTTGTTGACTTCAACGTGGTGTCACACTTATTCAAATCCATTTTGATGTCAGTGGCTGAATTAAATATGGTGAAATTATACTTTGAATACCGGGAACTGATTTGGGAACTCGTTTGATTCACTTCAGTGGCCTGAATAAACGAGGGATTGTTCAATAGTTGCTTATTGAAGAACTGAGGATTGCTATTTACAAATGATTTAATGCCCTCCTCTATAGTTAAGCTTCGTGGAAATATTAGTTGGTTTTTAACAATTTGATTGTTCGGGTGTCTACTAAATGTAAATCTGAAACGGTTAAGTAGACCGGGTCTATCACCCGCTAGTATCTGTATGAATGTTAACCCCAATAAATTAGCTAGGAGCCAAAAGATTAGGTTGTGTCGAAGTCGTCTCAGGAACTTCATATTGGAGTGAGGCTAATAGCTGATGTATAAGTGAACAAAGCGGATATTTCGTGAGTTTTGGACAATTTGGTCGAGTAAATTACAGGTGCTGAATAATATAGTATATGCTAGAAATGGTCTAGGAAGCAACTCTGGTGCTGATAGAAACGTCTATTTTTTTTTTGTCTACTTTTTTTTTTATTCTGACTACGGTTTTCGTTCATAAAACGTTTTTCTTGTGTTTTTGTTTTTTGTTTTTTGGCTTTTGGCTTTGGATGATAATAATTGATTGAGAACAATGGTGCCAACCCATTGAAAACCCCGATTCCATAGTTACAGCGGAGTATGTACAACATAATAGTGTTTGTAGTGGAACTATCAGATGGCCCAATAATATGGGTATAGTTCTAAGAGGTAATATCTACTTATCATTACAATATATTTAGTACCGGCAACCAAAAACGTCATTACTCTCGCTTATACAATTTTCACCTTTTAGCTGAACGACAGTAATTTTGTTTCAATTCTTCACCATATTCTTTATTCTTGCTGTTCATGTTTAGTAGTGCCTTCCAGAGATGTTATAGATAACTTCCAAATAGGATCCAACCTATATCCAAGTCTGTATATTTGTCAAAAACATCTAACTTTTTTTTTTCGTACCAGTTTTGTCGAACAAAACAACCGTGATTAGCAATGCATTACCTTGCACCAAATCGAGATTGAAAACTTTTCTATTTGAGAGTTCTTTTTTAACAACAATTTATCAACAACTGAAAACAATCTATTTTTTTTTTGTTTGTTTGTTTATAAACAAGCGAAGTACAGACACACCAGTTTGTGTGAGCGAGAAGGTTTATATAAGTCTATTAATAGAATACCGAAGCATGTGTATAATCGAACCTAAGAGCTTTGCTTTAATTGGGTCATTCCAAAAGCTGCACATACTTCAAACGATTTCCTTATTGCACAGTTAAGATTATCGTTATTGTATCCGACATTGGAACTTGCTCCAGGTTTCTCGTGCTTTTTATAAAGTCTCACTAGTTCATTAAGCAATCCTCGAATGTGAACCAAATCTATGGTTGCATCGCTTGCAGATAAAGATACGGTAAGATAATCGTCAAAACCGTGGTTGTTTTCTTTGATTGTCCACAGTGAGATTCCATTGGGAATTAAAACACTTGGATCATCTTCGAAGCATAAATCTTCAGCACGATCTGGATTCCAAGGCAAGATAGGAATACCTAAAGTTATAAAGGGCGAAACATAAGAAATCTTATACTGGCTAAGATCCTTGGTAATAAGAACTAAGTTTGGTCTGTACATTGATTTACCGCAGCCACACTGGTTGATGTGTGCTCTAGCAAAACCAACCCAAATCTCTCTGGTAGATGGGATACTGCTTAGGAAAGCTCCGATCTGAGTAATGTGGGAATATTTGGTTAATAATTGTTTAACACTTACCATCTCGGTACCACCCCTAAATGCACCAATTTTGTGGTCAGATTCCGTGTCTTCGTGTAAGCCATGTTCGAGCTGGCACTCACTGTGATAATAATTGTTGAGACCATACAAGGGGCATTTTAAGATCTGTAAGTTATCCCAGCTATAAATAAAGTAAACATTTTTATCATACCCATGGATGTGTCTATCCTTGAAGTTGATCATTGGTGTCCAATTCTTCTCTTTGGGATTTCTAGTTTTCCCTTCTCTTTTTAACTCAACTGTTCTTGCATACAAATACAGTGAAAACTGCACATCAGCAAGTTCATCGATTTTCATCTTACCTCGTTGACGTTGCCATGGCCATGTCATATATATCGAACGGAAGTAATTATATTTTACTTTAGAACTCCCACTTTTACCTTTGGAGGATTTAACGATTTCCCCGCCGTATGAATTAAAGAAAATGAGTGGTTCTTCGTATCCACGGGGAGATTTGGTTAACACAAGTCGAGGATCTTCGGGTCCAAGGTATAATTTTGACTCTTGTACAAACATTGGAATTGGAATAATTGTAGGATAGTTTATGGAAGTGAACATTTGTGATGGGTTTTCATGGTCACTACCCAAGTCTGGGTTGTTCGTAGGAACGATCAATTCAATGTTCTCAATCTCTTGCCAATTCTCATCAAAGATTTGTGAATAAAGGAAATTGAACACTGGTTTATTCTTTATTTTTAACTCACTGTAGATAACCCTTGATACCATATAATGAACACCATATTCTTCTAAATAAACCGAGGTACCGATGAATTGAAACCAATGCTGTTCTACTGTTCTTCTTCTCATTTGTTCTTGAATATCTGGTAAGAACTGTGAGACCTCTTTATTATAATCTGAATTTGAGTCAAGGAATTTTTGAACAATTTTGTATATATTTGTATTCTTATTAATGGGCGGAGAAACACCAGGATGTATCTCATCGGCTATACTATGGCAAAGACTATCGTTGTCATTTATGTTTATGGCAGAATTAAATAATTCAATGGAGTGAGGGGCATAGTTTAGTTTGCGCATCTCTTCATTTAGCCCATCTTGATCCTGCAGAGGATAATGTCTATAGATATAATGTTCTTGTTGTGGGATCGATAATTTAAGCACATTAAGATAATAATTTTCCAATTTTGAAGAAGATCCTTTAAAATGCTTTGGAAATATAATAAACTTGGCATTTGGGTATTTTCTCACCTCTTTAGAAGCATTGGGAATCTTCATAAGGTTTAAATGTTGGATAAATTCTTCCCGGAAGCATGCTAAAGAAGTACAAAAGTTATTGTTTGAACTAAGTGAGATTAATTGCTTGTATGAATCTGATTCGTGTTTTAGGAAGTGAAATGTGACGACTATAATAGTGGCGATAAGCAACACCAATCCTAGATTAGGTAGTCTAAATAAACGTCGTTTCATAAGTATTGGCTGCAAAAAAAACAATGGATAAAGGGTTTTTGTTTAAAACAAGATAGAAGAAAGTAGAAATAGAGACCTAACTGTTTGACAGGAATAACATGCTAGGTAGATCGTCGAGAAGAATATGACATGGAATCGACCGTTTCGTCAGTTTCAAGTCTTTTTATTTTGGTCATATTTGGTGTAGAGTTATTTGCTTACTACTACATCTAGGTGCATATTGGTGTATTATTATTTTTTAGGTTAAGAACAGGCTAATAAATTAGCACCTCACCAAAAAAAAAAAAAAAAAACATAATTGGAGCTTCTCGGTTAAAAACGAATCCAAATGAAGAACCTGAATAAGTAAGAGTTTTGGACAAGTTTTGGACAAGTTTTTAATCAAAGGAAGCTATTTGGTTGACATCTACCGATATTTGTCTATGAGGTTCTTATATCCTAGAGTTAGTTTTAGAAGGCAAAAAAAAATGAGTTGATTTAAATATACGTGGAACCTTGTATTACAATATCTCAGAGAGGAGAATGAAAATGCAGTTAAATGTAACAATCTTCAAGAAAAAGTTTCTACATCGGTGGATCATATAGAATACCACATTAGCTAGCGACGTAGGTAAAATGAGAAAGAAGGAGGACCTTATAGTATTCATTATTGACACGAGTGAATTATCGTCCAAAGCATTGATGTTTCGGTTGTACCATGTAAAAAAAAATAAAAAAAAAAAACACACACACACATTCGTTGGTAAATTTTCTTGGAAAAATCTCTTCCTTTCTTATAAAATGCAAAACGTTCGGCATCTCGGGACCGGTGCCTCGAAGATGAGAAGGGTTCCAGATACATTTCATATGATGAATCGCATGTCTGACAACAAGGGGGGTGCTTCTTCGATTCCCTTTAAGCAAAGATGAAAGTGTCGATTCATGTGCTAACATAACCAGAAGACAATTATTAGCAAATGGTTTGCGGTTTGCCAATTTATATTTCCTTCTTTACGTTTATTCATTCATGCTTTGCAATTGTCAATTGTGTATTCGAGAGTTCAAAAGAGGAGTCAATTGTCTCCTGATAAAAATATTTCTTAGTTACAAAATCAAGTGGGAAAAATAAATTCTAAAAAATAATTACAAAGATAATGCAATATAATTAGTGAGGTGTCGAACACACTATCTTCGCTTCTGTGCATGCGTCCCCCATCAGGAACAAATGGTCATGTCTCTTTATATGTTTCACTTGCAATTAAGGTGTAGGTAACCATAGATATTAAAAAAAAAATCACCATAGATTAAACAGTTGAATGATGGAAAGAGTAATGAAAGACGTCGAACAATCTTTAGTCAGTTTAGAACTACCGAATGACTAATTAGGTGATAAATTAACTCAGGTTGTAAACCCCCAACGGGCCAATTCAACCCACCGGGTAGTGATGGAAGTATGAAAAAGCTTATTACACTGCTAAAAGCGCGCTTTTGACAAACAAAATGTGTATATAAATTGATTAGCGGGGGGTTGGGGGACAGTACTGCAAACCTTTTGTATTTAAGGGATGGTAAGGTTTCCAATTCTAATTTCATCCGCTACTTTTCTTTTTGCTCTAATACAGCTTATTCATATATATATTTTTCCCGCAAAAACATCCATCACATTGACGTTTGAACACTTACTGAATACTATCTCCCACATACAACTGACATTCTGTCTTGTTATTTTTGTGCTTCTATTGTTTTATTTATCGTTGCTATTTTTTTAGACTATAGCTTAAAAAAAAAAAAAACCCTCGAAAATCTAGAACAAAATATCATGTTAGGTCATTGCGCGGGAACCCAAACCACAGCCACTACATCCAGTCTATTATTTACTTGCTAGTATGCTGTTGAGCCATTCAACTTATATCACTCAAATCCCTGCAAAGGGATGTCATCCAATTATCGAAAGGTTGTCCTCGACAAAACAGAATATCCCCCCCCCCCCCCAAAGCTAAGAAGCCAAATTCAGCAAGCATGTCAAGTTTCAGAAAAAGAGATCTCTAAATCTACATAGACGTTTTTAAATAGTAAAAAGTTCTAAATACAAACTTAACCAATCATAAATCACAATGTTCCAATTGACTATACCAGTATATTTATTGACTTGTCTGTTGGATCTTTAACAGATCCATGTCACTAGCTTTTATAAAATCTGTTCTGCCACTGACAAGAATTTCATCATTTAGCCTCTTTTTGGGCCCTGTTTTCAACAACCCCTTCTCTCCATCGTCGAAATCTCCCTCCATGTCTTCTTCATCAATATCGTCATTCTCTTCTTCGTCATTCTCTTCTTCGCCTTCAGCATTTTCATCCTCTTCATCATAGTCGTCTTCGTAGTCTTCGTCCTCATCATCCTCCTCCTCGTCATCATCATCCTCATCTTCTTCTTCGTCATAGTCATCTTCATAATCTTCATCGTCAGTGTAATCATCTTCCTCGTCGGTGTATTCTTCACTATAGTCACCTTTCAGGTGATCAGCAGTTTCTACTTCGTCATATTCATCCTCCATGTCGTCGACTTCATTCTGCTTGCCTTTTCCAAACATCATAAAAGACTTCAAAGGAGACGTGAAAGAAGATCCAGAAGTTGGCCTTTCAATAGTAGAGGCCCGACTTCTGCTGTTTATCAACTCTGGATTGTTACGATGTGGTTGTTGGGATGGCTCTTTTGTTTGGTCTAATAATTTGTCACTAGAGGATAACAAGCTGGGAGAACTAGGTGTTGGCTTCTCCTCGGTATCACTTGTGTAATCACTTAGATCATCAAAGTTAATAGGCTCTCGCCAATAGTTCACATCATTGTATCTTTCATCAGTTCTGAATATTTCTTCTGTTACACTCCTTGGAGAACCAGGTGATCTTGGACTTGAACATTGGGTATTTTCATCCCCGAGATTTGACATATACTCGTTCAATTGGTTGTCATTCCAATATGAATCTAATGTAGAGACCTGCTTGACAGGTGGGAAGAAATGATCAACCAATTCTCCAATATGAAGATAGGAGGACTTATAGCCGGCCAACTCTAATAATTCCATATGTACTTCTCCGTCGGGATTAATAGTGAAGATCCTATGCGATGGGATGTGTACTGAACGATAACTTATAGCATCGGTAATTTTATTACCAAATCCTGCATAAAACGGAGTAAGATCTTCCCGAGTCTTGTCATCTACGTGTTCTTCCTGTCCACTGGTTTGAAAGAATAGGTTTTTAATATCAGAAAGACATGCCATTTTAAACACTTCTGGGGTTTTTAATACCACTTCACGTCTTAATGCAGCAAACGTCCTATCGGGTGAAAGAATAACCGGTCCAGAAGGTAATTTGACCCCATCTTGATTTATACCTTTTAAATATTGTCTTGTGGTATCCGCTTGGCCCGTAGTTCTAGCGGTAAGATATAAAATATTATATCCATTCAGTCCAATGTCTTGAAATAATTTGGCTACCCCAGGGTGTGTCCAGTCACGACCAATCAAGTTTAGAACATGACCTAATGCATCTGATTTAGTGATTGTGCCATCAATATCGGAAATCACAATCGGGGTACTGGCTTTCCAAAGGTAAAGATTTGAGGTGATCATGGCAGTACCTTCGCTTAATTTAAACTTTAAAGAATTCTCTCCATGATGCAATCCCATCTGCTGCAACTGTTCCGAAGTCAATCGAAGAGTTTTGAAATAGGTCTTGTTATCTGTGGTTGCTGAAGTTGTAGTTGATCCCGTCGTACTTGTTAAATTGTTGCTACTGATCGAAATATCATCCTCCATTTCTACTGATTCAAAATCGGGTTGATTGGATATTCTAATATTTCCTTTTTCATCTCTGGTGATAATTTGGTCCCATGCTTTGATTTCTTGGCCAGCTAGGTATTGGTCTTTTGATAATTCAATCTCTTCCAAAAAGATCTTATTGAATAACTCTTCAGAATTTTCAATATTCTTCTGGGAAGTTGGTTTATAACCTTCCATATCGATAAACATATCTCCATTTATATCTACTTTTGAAGGAATATTTAATTTCTGGGTGACTTTCTTAGCACTTTCAATTGCAATTTTTGATTGAATGGATGGCGCCGGGGTTGGACTCTTGGAACGCGTAGCGGAAGAATCGGTTAACCTGATTCTTTCTTCAATATCATTATTTAAATCCAATTCTTCAGGATCACTTGTGGGTTGCTTAGGAGATGATAACGGGGACCCACTAGGAGAAGAGCCAGGTGAGGATACTGGTGATATAACTGGGGAGGTTAAAACACTCTTTGACAAAAATTCTCGATTCTCTTCATCAACTTCAAACACAAAGAACGCTTCACCTCCCTCTCCCAATTTCATGGGTAAATCGGTCTTGATGTCATTGACATACAAATCAACCTTTTTTTGTGATGGTTTAATGATTTGAAACTTTCCAAATCGAATATGCCACGGTGAAGTATGGTAAGACCCGTCTGCATGCTCAACCACAATGATGTCAATGGCACCCAGCAATGTAGCTGGGTTTAACGAGTTCCACTGGTTATACACGTATCCACCAACCTTACCAACGTACTGCATTTCTCTAATTGAACAGTTGATGTATTGAAAAGAAAAAGGGGAGGGGAGGGGAGAATGTGGTGGTTTTTTTTGTAAAATTGAATAAACGGTTTAGGTTTACCGACTTGAGCCTTTTTTTTCTTCTCTTGTTTGCGCCATTTTACACTACAATGGTAAAAATTTCACATGGAGTTAACTTTGATTTTGGTTGCAAAAAAAAAAAACCTTGTATAATACGTGCAGGTTTATTCATTGGGAGACATCCAGCGTCACAAATAGGTACT
>JAJMHC010000306.1:0-14984 GCA_030582855.1 Hemisphaericaspora lyxosophila | reverse complement strand
CCTCCAATTGGAATTTTCCGACCCCCACAATTCACATGTTGTTCTCAATTCATACCAAACGAACAATGGCTTCTATTTGGTTCAACTACATTTGATGTATTGTTTCCTCTGATTTTGCTCTATTTCGGTTGTTCCACCTCGGTTGTTCTATAATTTTGGATGTGCAGATGAATTCGCTAATACCCTCGGAAAGTATTTTGTTTTTTTTTTACTCCACATTTAACAACGGGGTATAAAACTTATCTATTTTTCCACCAATTTCAATCTAAAAACCTCCTTTTTGTGACCTATTCGCCTCAACAATGTCATATACAGAAGAAAAGAAGGTAACCGGAGTATATCCATATCGTGCAACTGGAAGCACCATATTAGCAGAGGATGTTCACAAGTTGAAACTTGTTTACAATAAATACAAAACAACATTGACCCCACCTAAAGGTGCAATTCGATTCAACTTGATCTTTTGTCATGGAACTGGATTCAATAAATCCATTTGGAAGTATCATATCAAAAAGTTGTATCAACAATCTCAAGCCACAGGCACTCCTTGGTTCTTAGATAGTGTATTGGCTCTCGATATGGTTGGGCATGGTGATTCAAGTCTTGCCAATGAGGGGTTATTAGGACCAGTGTTTAGATGGGATGACGGGGGTAAAGATGTAATTCATGTTATCAAACAGGAAATTTCTACTACCGGAGATTTCCAAAATAACTTTGAATCTCGTAATATTGTTATTGGACATTCAATGGGTGGTTTCAATGCTATTTACTCTTCATTCCATGAACCTACGTTGGTTGATTCGGTTGTGCCTATTGAAGCTGTTTATTATGGTGAAGCTGATGGGCTTAAGAAGTTCGTCAAGATTTTCCATAAGATTTCGAAAATAATCATTGATAAATTTGATAGTGTTGAAGATGTCGATTTCTTCTTCAAGAAGTTTTCATTCTATAAGAACATCCAACCAGAGGTATTGAAGGACTTTATGGATGATGAAGTTATGGAAATCGTCGATCCAAACACTAACCAAAAGTCATACCAAGTGAAATGTAACAAAAGATATCAAATGGCAGCATATTTTGGGGCCTTTCTGTCAATTGGTACAGGTATGCAAGTTTTACCTGCCATACAAGTACCAATATATCACGTAATTGGATCTAAGGGGGGTTGGAATCCACCTGAAAGTATCACATGGATTAGAGGTAACATAAACCCAAAGTATTTAGCAGGTACGTTTGATATTCCCGAAGGGGAACACCTCTGTAATGCCGAAAGACCAGATGAATTTGTTGATATTTTGACAAAGGTGTTAGCTGACAGAAACAACAAGTATCCAGAAACAAGAAGCCATGCACCCGAGATCATCAAGAAGCAGGATAAAAACTCAATTGCCAATGATGAATTCACAAATTTGCTTAATTTGAAATTTGATGCTGTTTACGGATTTGTGTTTGATACAGACATGAGAGCAAAATCCAAGTTGTAATTTCTGCTAGATTGACAGACCATAGAGTTTTAGAGTGTTTAGTTATAGTACAGTATGTATAGTGTGTTCAAATAGATGTTATCCTTTACGTGTGCTGTCTTGCTGTTAACATTTGGTTACAAAACCTTCCTACAACAATTTTCCTGCATATTAACCGAGTTCATCGAGAATTTCTTTTCTCTGTTTGTTTTATTTGATTGTAAATTTTTTTTTTTTCACTTTTTTCACGTTTTTTTGAAAGTATATCGATTCAACGACTTAACACCATGAGTGCATCTAAAGAAGTGGTATTGGCTTACATTAAGGAATACTTGAGCAGAGACCCATCTCTTGCAAAAGTTGACAAGGCCCTTGCTAAGGCAATCGGTGATGATGTTCAATTAGCTGAAGTTGATAAGAAATTAGAAGATATTGTTCCAGTCAAAAATGAAGAAAAGAAGGTAGAAGTGAAGAAGGACGAGAAGAAGGAAAAGAAAGAGAAGAAGGAAAAGAAGGAAAAGAAGGAAAAGAAAGAGAAGAAAGAGATTGAAAGCTCCTCTTCTGAAGGCGACAGCTCTTCCGATAGTGATAGCTCTAGTTCCAGCTCATCAGACAGTGATAGCTCTAGTTCCAGCTCATCTTCCTCGTCAGATTCAGACTCAGACTCAGACTCGGATTCTTCTAGTTCATCATCATCATCATCATCATCCGACTCCGATTCAGACTCCGACTCCGACTCCGACTCCAGTTCATCTGATTCATCTATCTGATTCATCTAGTTCTGATTCAGACTCCTCCAGTTCCGATTCAGACTCCTCCAGTTCCGATTCAGACTCCTCCAGTTCCGATTCAGACTCCTCCAGTTCTGATTCTGATTCAAGTTCCGACTCCGACTCAGGATCTGAATCTGATGACGAGTCTTCTGACGATGAAGGTGAATCTAAGAAGAGAAAACAAGAAGCACATGATGAACCAGCATCCAAGAAACAGAAAACCAAGTCTTCGGATGAATCATCCTCCGCACCTTCATCCTCCACTTCTGAAATAGATACTCCTAGCCCACCAACTTCTAGAGGAATCTCAGCTACTCCCGAACCAGAATTAAAAGAAGGTCAAAGAAAGCATTTCAGTAGAATAGAAAGACACAAGATAACATTCGAGCATGGTGCCTTACAAGACAATACCTATAAAGGTGCCGCAGGTACGTGGGGTGAAATGGCCAACGATAAATTGGGGCAAGTTAGAGGTAAAGACTTCACCAAAAACAAGAACAAGATGAAGAGAGGTGCATACAAGGGTGGGTCTATCACGTTTGCTTCCGGATCTTACAAGTTCACCGATTAATACTAGAGATGAGTCGACTGTAATATAGAAATAATAACAATAATAATAATAATAATCACTTGATTGTAAAATTTGCACGACCGGTTACTGTAATTTTTTTTTTCTTGTCTATAAATGCAACCAGGCTTCTTCCTCCTAAGGATCATTTTTCTCTTCTTTATTAATAATCATTCTTTGCTACCACTACCACCATGTCTACTCGCAGAGCAGGAGAGGTCAACTATGCGGAACTAGAAGATGGGAATTTTTCAGATGACATCTATGAGGATGGGTTGGACGATGATGAATATGGCAGTGGCACCACCAATAAAAGAAAGGCCAAGAACACATCAAGCAGTCAGACAAAGAGAAAGAAAGTACAGGAATCAATAGATACCATCACAAACGAAATAGAGGATACAAACTACACAGACGAAGAATTGATCGAATTAACTCCTGATGTTCCGGCCGATTATATCCCCGATGCAGTTTCTGGAGCATTTGGGAAATCTGATTTCTCATATTTGAAATTAAAACCTGACCACTTTTCCAGACCGATTTGGATATCACCAAATGATGGTAGAATCATCTTGGAATCATTTTCGCCCTTGGCAGAACAAGCGCAAGATTTTCTTATTACTATCGCTGAGCCAATATCCAGACCATCGCATATACACGAATATAGGATAACGGCGTATTCGTTATATGCAGCTGTTTCTGTTGGATTAGAAACCGATGATATCATCCTGGTGTTAAGCAGATTATCCAAAGTCCCCGTCGCTGAATCCATTATTAATTTCATTAAAGGAGCTACTGTATCATATGGTAAAGTGAAATTAGTTTTGAAACATAATCGATATTTTGTGGAAAGTACGCAGGCGGATATTTTACAAATGCTTTTGAAAGATCCAGTTATTGGACCTTTGAGAGTACAATCATCAGAAAACACAGTAACTAGTAATGGACTTATACAATCTGCTCCATCGAAAGGTGACATAACGATACCGGGAACTAAAAAGAAAGACGGGGAAGTAAATACAGTAGAAAACAACGAGGCAGAAGATATATTTGCCTCCGTCATTGGAAATAAAGATAATGACGACGATGACGATTTAGACACGGTTCATTCATTTGAGATCGCCAATGACTCGGTGGAAATTGTCAAGAAAAGATGTCAAGAGATCGAGTATCCAGTCTTGGAAGAATATGATTTCCGTAATGATTCGACAAATGCCAATTTGGAAATTGATTTGAAACCATCTACTCAGATTAGACCATACCAGGAAAAATCGTTATCTAAGATGTTCGGTAATGGACGTGCAAGATCGGGAATTATTGTCTTACCATGTGGTGCTGGTAAGACATTGGTTGGTATTACTGCTGCCTGTACGGTTAGAAAATCGGTGATTGTATTATGTACCTCGTCTGTTTCAGTTATGCAATGGAGACAACAATTCTTACAATGGTGTACTATTCAACCGGAAAATGTTGCAGTTTTCACATCAGAAAATAAAGAAATGTTCACCAGTGAATCGGGGTTGGTTGTTTCCACTTATTCTATGGTGGCAAACACTAGAAATAGATCTCATGATTCTCAAAAAGTCATGGACTTTTTAAGATCAAGAGAATGGGGTTTCATCATCTTGGATGAAGTACATGTGGTTCCAGCTGCCATGTTTAGACGGGTGGTCACTACAATCGCTGCACATGCCAAGCTTGGACTTACTGCCACTTTAGTTCGTGAAGATGATAAGATTGATGATTTGAATTTCTTAATTGGTCCTAAATTATATGAAGCAAATTGGATGGATTTGGCTCAGAAAGGACATATTGCCAATGTTCAATGTGCTGAAGTGTGGTGTCCAATGACTTCAGAATTCTATCAAGAATATTTAAGGGAATCAGCTAGAAAGCGAATGCTTCTATACATTATGAATCCAACCAAATTCCAAGCCTGTCAATTCTTAATTCATTATCACGAAAAGAGAGGTGATAAAATTATCGTTTTCAGTGATAATGTTTATGCATTACAAGAATATGCATTGAAGCTAGGGAAACCGTTTATTTATGGTTCTACTCCACAGCTGGAGAGAATGAAGATCTTACAAAATTTCCAACATAATGATGAAATCAATACTATATTTTTGTCAAAAGTTGGTGATACCTCTATTGATTTACCCGAAGCTACGTGTTTGATTCAAATTTCTTCCCATTATGGATCGAGAAGACAAGAGGCACAAAGATTGGGTCGTATTTTAAGAGCAAAGAGGCGTAATGACGAGGGGTTTAATGCGTTTTTTTACTCGTTGGTTTCCAAAGATACCCAAGAAATGTACTATTCCACCAAGCGACAAGCATTTTTGGTTGACCAAGGTTATGCATTTAAAGTTATTACTCATTTGAGTGGGATGGAAGAATTACCAGATCTTGCTTATTCTTCACCTCGTGAGCGTAGGGAACTTTTACAGCAAGTGTTGTTGAAGAATGAAGATGCGGCTGGTCTTGAGATAGGTGATGATGCCGATACCAACTTCATTTCAAAGGAAAGAAGAATGAAAATGGAAAGGGCAAACGCAACACGTACCGCAGGTTCATTAGCTGGATTAGCTGGAGGTGAAGATATGGCATATATCGAATACAGCAAAAATAAAAATAAAGAATTGAAGGAACATCATCCATTAATTCAAAAGATATACTATCAGAAACAAGCAAAGAAATAGGGTCTAGGAAAGGGGTTTCTTTTTTTTTAACTTCATCTCTATATATAACTATAATTAATTAGTCACGAAATCTCCAAATTCATCCTCATCATCATCGTCGTCGTCGTCATCATCACTTTCATTGTTTTCTTTATTATCTTCGTTACTTTTATCATTTTCGTCATTGCTTTCATCTTCAGTAGATTTGGCTGTATTGTCATTAGTTGATTGTTCGTCAGTATGGGTATATTCTGGGTTTTGATCACCAGCAGCCAATGTTTTAATTGCAAACATCATGTTATCATAATAGTACAGACGTTGGGAATAGCCATACCTTGAGTCATAGTCTTCTAAGGACTCATTGAAAGTATATGCCTGACCTAAATCTCGAATCTCAAGTGCCAATGCCACTTGTATTAAGTTCCCATCATAATCGTCTTCCTCTACATATGGATGATATCCCGATTCTGGTAATTGCACAACCACTCTGAAATGTTGATCAGAATCAGATGTTTTAATAATGGTATCCTTACCATCATGTGCTATTTTGTGAACTCTTTTCATATCCAATTGAGTATGTTCACGTAGTGTTAGATGGGTATCTTCAGTCTGGGAAAGTGGAATGTGCCAAGTCTCACCCCACACGGATTCTTCTTGCGCCTCCTCATGTCTATTATAAAACACCAATTTTGCCCGTGACCGCAAGAATGGCAGAACTACGAACTTGTGCTCATCGCCATGGGTCTCATAGCTGACGGGTGAAGTGTCATTTTTTGCCTCTACAGGTATAATTGCTTGTTCAAAAAATCTCATATATCCAGTCCATATCCGTTTTGACACATCAAGTTGCCAATTATGCACACTTGTAGTGTTGGGAGGGATCTTGTAAAGGCTAACTCCCCCACATTGAAAAAGCTGCTTTGATCCAAATTCTGAGTTCTCCGACATTATAGATAAATTGTTGCCCTTCACTATAGTGGTCGATTGGACAATGCTGACTCCTGGCATATTGCCCTGTCAAAAAACGTAATCATACTTTCTCTCACAATAAAAACACACACTGAAAATAAGCTCCCGTGGTCGTGTACAGTGACGAAAAGAGATTTTCACTGGATTTTTTTTTTTGGTTTTTTTTTTTTCTTTGGGCTTCTTGTGTTCATATATGGGTCCTTTAAGGGAAATAAGACGATAATTTTTGCTACAGCCAGTTGAAGGTCAGAATTACACGCAGGTTATAATGTTCAGAACCACTTTGGCTAGAAACTTATCTTTGAGGGTGCCAACTTTGCCTCTTAGATTGGGTTCATTAGGATTGGTTCGTCACAACTCCAGTTTTGAGAAACTTAGAAATGCTATACAAAAAACTTCTGGCGAAGAGGTAAAGGACAATCAAGCATTAGAGAAAGATAAATCGTTTCATGATATTAATGATTTATTGAGCAGGAGTACTGAAAATGAAGCCAGTTCCCGATTTCTGTTTGCAAGAGACTTTGGAATTGAATCCTATGAAAAAAGTCCTCGTGATGCTGCAAAGGAGATCCGTGAATTTGGAACTAATGCCGGTAGAACCATTGCAGTTCCTCATGGTTCTACATCTAGAGGATTTTTCGAAATCCATAAACTTGTCACTAACAATAGGGTGAAGTATTTACAAAGAACTCAATCAAGATATATTCGTCCTGCCAAGTACAGAAAGCAATTAAAGATTGAATGGTGGAAGAGAAACTTCAAAGAACGGTTTATTGAATTGATGGATCAAGTCAAAGACGCCAAAAGAAGAGGATACTAGAGATTTTCTGTTCAGTTGGGATTGTTTGATCTTAACACCAACATTGCAATAACACCAGCAAATAGACTTCTTACATTATTAGATATGTCATCACTTGTATATATATACTCATCAACTAATAAGTTTTACAAAGTAAATTATTCGTGTCAACAGTAAAACTGATGCTTTTCTGGTTGTACTGGTGTCATTAGCCCGTCCAGTTAAAACCGTTGGAAGGTAAAAGCCTTTTTTTCTTTGGTTTTTTTTTTTGGTTTTTGGTTTTTACGTTTGTTCTTTGGCTTCTCGGCCCGTCGATAGCGCCCTATCTCTTCTCTTGTCTGCCCACGTTACAATCAATATTTCTACTTTTACATCTTACTTTTATCCCAAAAAAAAAAAAAGAAAACCCCCACCACCATCCCCCCCCCCCAGCAAGGGCATCTAGACAAATAAACGGGTAAAGAAAAGATGCTGGGAAATGTTTTACTACAATCAGCCAAACCAGAAGTTGGGGGTATTCCCGCAATTACTGGTGAAGTGGATCTTTCAAAGGCAGTTCATTTGATCCCGGAGATATTACAACCATTTAGAAACGTTATACTTGCATATTCAGCATCAATCGTATCCACGACAGCTGGGTTTCCCCTCGATTCATGTAAAAGCAAGTTCCAGGTAGATAAGAGCTTTACTGGTTATTCGGATGTTATAGTGAAGACCTATGCCCGAGAAGGTATCAGAGGATTTTTCCGAGGTATTATGGCCCCATTGGTATCAACATCGGTTTCAAAATCGGTCAGCATTGGCATATTCACCGCACTGAAACCTTTCACATACAGTCTTTTATATGAATCTCAATTCAGTAGTAAAAGTGAACCTATGCATCCCTTTCTTCGAAACATACCCGTATGCTTCTTTTCGGGGTGTTTGGCCGGTAGTGTCGTATCTGTATTTGCTTGTCCTTTCGAATTCACCAAAATATATGCCCAACTTGAAAAGCTATTAATAAGCACCGCTTTATCGGATATACCTGGAAGCATGAAAACTATAAGCAGTGAAGTGCAGGCTAGTTCGACCTTGCATATAGTGAAGAAGGTTATCAAATACCATGGGTTTAAGGGTCTCTATACGGGTTATAAGTATCATTTGTTTAGGGATGCAATATCAAGTGGGTATTACTATTCTATCTATGAATCAATGAAGTGGATGACAAACTATTTCATAAATAAAGACCCGAGTGTCATTTCTCCGATTTCAGTCTTGCTCGCAGGAGGAATTTCCGGGGTCTTCAGTTGGATGTTGGTTTATCCCGTTGATACTACCAAAGCGTTGATACAGAAAGATGCTGTGACAAATATTTTAAGAAGAGAGCAAGGGTTAGTCCCCCATCCACCTAAACATAGAAAGTTACAGAAATTTGAAAGAAGAGCATATAGAGGATTGGGAATTTCCGTGACAAGATCTTTTGTGGTTAATATGGTGTTCTTTTCTGTTTTTGAACTTGGAATGACTTATGTTGCATAAAGCTTATTAATAGGCATATTCTTATTTATTGGGATTGATTATAGAATTAATACAGATATAATACTGGTAGAAATTACAAAATCTATGACTTGAAGGTCAATTCTGTGACCTTCCTCTGACTTCTTCATCCTTCTCATCCTTCTCATTCCCCATTATAGGTTCTGAACGAATTCTCTTTGAATTCCTCCTTCTTCTTTGCAGCTCTACTTCTTCTAATTGACGTTCTTCAGACTCCAAAACTTCCATAAGCGGCCTCTTGATAGGAGATCTGGCCCTGGTTCGCAGTGCAGGGTGGTCACTTGAATATGGTATATCTGAATAGGAACGTCTCAATTCTACTCCGGCATCCAAGCGGGGTGTAGATGCGCTTTCGTCGGCATCGGACATAACAGATGCACGAATTGACCTTCTTCTTGCACTTGGAAGTTCATGTTTTTCAACCTTTTCATCTGGTGAAGTTACCTCTAGTGTTCCCTCCAGCGATGGATTTCTTAATCTTAACTTTAGTGGGGTTTCATCAACGACTTGTCCTTGCATTCTCCCATTGTCATCAATAATTTCATTTGTCCGTAATTTAGGATTGGCGATAGTAGTTGCAAAATCGCCACTTCCTCTACTCGCCATATCAGAGCTCAAAATAGGAACCACATTAACAGTAAACTGACTAAAGGGTTCGATACTCTCCTGGTCTGTCTGGTTGGACATGGGGTCAGCTTCCGTATTGAAACCTTCTTGTGAATTTTGAGGATGCTTGTCCACGTTGAGAACTTTCTTTGAAGTGTTTCTACTACGAAGTATTCTGGCAGTTAATGAAGGCTGTTCGGAATCGTGTCCCATCTCTATTTCTAATTTAGGCGTGTCGTTAGATTGTTCGGTTTCTGTTTTTAAGTGAATTTCCGAGCGGGCATCAAATACTGATTCTTCAGCCACTTTGATATCTAAAGCTGATGCAGTGGTGAAATAAGCATCTTGAGTAGTTTTGGTATCTGATTCTTGTTTAACGTCGGCCTGTGATTCTTGGTCGATCTTGACATCTTCCTCATGTTCACTTCTCAGTATGGGCTGTTCGATATGTCTCTCCTCTGAACCTTTGATAATAGATTGTGCTTGGCTGACTTTGTGATCCATAAACCCTTTGCCAAGTTGAGAAGTTGTAAAGCTATGGGGATAAGTAACAATCTTTTTCAAATCTAAATCAAGAACTTGTCTAACTTTTCTCTTCCTGCGGCGACCCCTTAACACGATTTGCAATACCTGTTCATCCAGATCAATGCTTTCATCTTTGGTGAATTCGCTCTTAATCTCTTTGTTTGCATCCTCTGGTTGGTGATTAGCACCTTTGTCCGTGTCTGCGACATTCTCGTTTGAGCTGGAACTTGGTCTTGAAAATATGGAACCTGAAAATCTAGTGCTAATACCTGCAAAAGCGGTTTTCAATCTCTTAACAGGCGATTCGCTTAAAAAGCTTAAGGAGTGCTTTCTACTTAGCTCGGTGTTATCTTCAGCATCGGCAAGCTCTTCTAAGCTGCTATCAGTGTAAGTTATATTTTCCAAAATCTCTTCCAACGTTTCCTCGCGGTCATTATCTTCTTGTTTGGTCGAACATACTAGCTTAATATGCGACTCTTTGATGTCTTTTTTGGGGTGAACAACAGTAGAAGTTTCACTGTCTTCAATGGCAGCCAGCTCAAAAGATGTTGGGTTGATTTCATTCAATTCTGGAACAACCGGTTCGGAGTATGCATTATCCGTATGCTGACCCGGTTGTTCTGGAGTCAGTTCTTCGGGGCTAGTTCTTTCTTGCACCGATTGCGAAATTTCTGACCCTGTTGAAATTTGCTGCATACTTGGGACTTTGATTAATCGCTCTTCCTGGTGACTGAATACCTCGTTCATTGATTCCCCTTGTCCTTCGTCCGCGCCAGCTGTAACTTCTAGTACATCTTTGTATGGAGTTAGATTGGCGTCACTTTGTCTACGGTCTTGCTGCTTCAATTCCGATTGTTTACTTCGTAACAGGCGGGGACTCTCATCCAACTTGGTTTCGTCGGAAACAACCTCGCTGTGTTCAGTAGTTGTTGTTGCCTCTTGAGTTTGGGAGTCTATACCCCGAGATATAACTTCGAGATTAGGTATAAATATCTTGTCTGGTTCGGTTTGACTGTATTGCTTTTCAATAGGTATGCCCTCTTCTATTTCGGTTATAATATCATGTTTCTCGATGGTAGGTTCTTTATGACTCCTTTCGGATTCTTCTTCTTCTTCTTCTTCGGATTCTTCTTCTTCTTCGAATTCTTCGGATTCTTGAACTACGATTGAAGTTGTGGTTTCATGATCGTCAACTGTCTCAAACGCAGTAGCTTCCTCGGTATCTATAGGGATATGGACATTTTCCTGTGAAACAGATTTTTCCATATCATTTATATCTTCAGCACCACTTGATTCTTCTTCTTCATCATCTTCTAAACCTTCTTCCATATCATCTGTATCTTCTTCCATTGAATCTACCTCCAGTGATTCCAAATCATATTTAATTGGACTTAGTTCTGGTACAGGGATACTATAACTTTGAACGTCATGTGAATCTACAACTTCGCTGCTATCGTGAGGGATTTCCTCTCGGGCTTTTATCACCGGGGTGGTAATGATGGTGAGATTTTCGTCTTGTGGACATGGTGTTTCCCTGTCATCTTCATCGTCAATTGGCTCGGGAGAAGTAAATTCGCGAATCTCGATGGTGGACCTGATCATCGGAGTATGAATAACAGTTAAGTTTTCATCATCAGCTCCTAGAGTTTCTTCTCGATCACTTTCATCTTTGTTTGTTTTGAATTCTGTCGCTTCCTCTGCAATATAGCTACTTGAATGGATAACAGGTGTTTTTATGATGGTAAGATTTGTTTCTTCCAGTTTGGGTGTTTCGGTAGTGTCGTCCTGGGCAAATGACAGTACTTGGTGGTATTCCTCGCCAAGATACTCTGTATGCTTCCTGATAATGGGGGTACTTATGATTGTGAGGTTTTCATCGTCTGCAGACTCGTCCTCTTTGTTTTCATTACCGGATTCCTGACAAACCACGGATGCTGACTCCAATTCCGTTCCTTGGGTAGCTTCATCTGTAGCCACCTCATCTTCTTTTTCACTACGCATGTTGTCTATATTTTCTTCTTGTTGTCCTTCCGAGTCAACAATTGCTTGTTCTCCCGATGAACTCTGCTCTCTTGCTTCTGTTTCCTCTTTATTGCATACTTGGCGGTCTTCTGGTTCATCTTGTTCAATTTCGTCTAGAGGTTTAAGAATTGAGGGCAAAGTTTGGATATCATTATCCTTTTCTGTTAAAATCTCTGGTTCTGTTTGTGTGTCGACAACTACTAGGTCGTCGTCTTTAGTAACCAACAAGCCATTGTCTTCAGCTTCTACCTCTAGTTTGACTTCTTCCTCTTTTTCTTCTTCTTCTTCTTCTTCTTCTTCGGAGTCAGACAACTGATACACAGATCCCAATTGTCCTACCTCCTTATGTTCTTCTTCGAATTGTTCTTTTTTGTCATTTTCTCCATCTTCCTGATCTATATCCATGTTGTCTATTTCCTCTCTTTCTTGCTCTATTATCGGGGTTGTTTCTTCTATGGTTGCTATGCTTTTGTCAATAGCTTCATCTATTTCCATTGCATCTTCTCTAGGTATGGTTTCTGGTGCAATAGGTTCAGTTCCCGTTTGTTCATTTTTCTCCTCTACTGACATGGCTGTATCTCCTTTATCTGTGATATCTTCAATGTTGACGTCCTCCTCAATTTCTTCGGCAATATCTGTTTGAGGTAGCCCAGTAACATCGCCCTTGCCCGCTTTCTCCTCAATTCCATTAATACGTTCGTCACTCATTTCTTTGGTGACGCTTTCTTGGATTTCTTTGAAAAGTTGATGTTCTGCTTCCTTGGTGAGTTCCTCTTCTCCAGAAGAGAAGTTATGCTCTTTTCCTTCTTCCTCGTCCACTTCTTCTTCCTCGTCCAGTTCTTCTTGCTCGTCCAGTTCTTCTTGCTCGTCCAGTTCTTGGGCGTTATTAATTTCTCGCCCAAGCGACGATTTTGTTCGTGAATCAGGCAATGGACTTTCGGGCTGTGGAGACGAGATGTTCAATTGACTTTCTAAATCGGAAACTGAATTCAATTTAATGTGAAATTTCTTTTCGGTTTCTCTCAATTTATCCAACACGGTCTCTGGGTCTTCCTCTTCAAGTGTCCTGAAAATAGGTAATGGAGGTTCGCCATCCGATTCGCTACTCGATGAAACCTCCTCTTGATACCGTTGATGGATTGGAGGTGATGATGCTAATGATGGTAGTTCGGTTGGTAAATTGGTTTCGAATTGACTTTCATCGGCCAAAGAAGCCTCAGATCTATTATCGTCAACATCTTCTATATTTACAGGTTCATTCAATGTATGAGTTGCGAATTCTTCGGCAAAGAATGCGTTGGGTATAGGCGCCATATCTTCAGCTTTGACGTGATGGTGGGCGCTGTCCGTTTCCAATTCTTCATAAGTAGGAATAGCATAGCTGGTGAAGTTATCAGTGAGCTCCGCGTCTGCTGTATATCCAGAAACCATGTGGTGCGATTTATGATCATGTTGTGTATGGTGTAATGCGGTCGTTGCTAAATCGAACAATTGATTGTCGCCGCATAGCGTATCCTGATTACGAAGTGCTGGATGAAGATTGTAACTTAGTAATGCTTCAGTCAGTAATTTTGCTAGATTTTCGATATCTGCGTGGTCAAACTCAGATTCCATTTCGAAACCTTCCTGGTCGGGTGGTGCTATATTTGAACCTTCTTCTGATTGTTCGCTTCCGGAACCTTCTTCCTGTGAATCCTCTTCGGAATCTTCCACCTGTGAAGCTTCTTCGGATTCAACCTCTGATTCTTCCTCTGAGTCTAATACAATCACTTCCTCTTCGTTGTTGCTATCTTGTTGTTGTGCAAAGAAATTATTTTCAACATCTTCAGATTCCTCTGCTTGTGACTCAGCCAAATCATTTTCGTCTTCTTCATCTTCTTCATTTTCTTCCTCCTCTTCGTCATATCCATAATCATGATACTGGTGTTGTTGTTGGTATACTGAACTCATTGGTCTATCGGATAATCTTGGTCTTCCACCAATTACTTGATATGTCCCAGTAGGTTCCTCTTGACTTAGGGAGATTTTTGGTTGCTGTTGATGGTAAGTATGTGGGCGCATGTGTGCTGTGTGACTATCATTTTCTTCAAAAACTTCTTCCTCAGAAAATTCATCGATATTCTCTTCCTGTTCTTGTTCTTCATCATCATCATCTTCTTCTTCTTCTTCTTCTTCATCATCATCTTCTTCTTCTTCTGGTTCTTCTTCCACTTCTTCTTCTTCATTGAAGTTCTCGTCCAATTGGTAATTGTCCACATGATGGTCAAAATGTTGCAAATTGAAAGCAGGTGGTGCCTGAGGCTCATGTTTACCTTTGAATAAATAATGAAGGCCATGCAGTTGATCAGATATATCAAGATTATCTGATTTGGGTTGTGTATCAACTTCTTCTGGTTCTGATGTTAAAATTTCAATGACATCACTATGGTCTTCTTGTTCAGATTGTTCTTGGTCATTCTCCTCCTCCTCCACCTCCTTCTCTTCCTCCTCCTCTTCAGATTGTTCGATTTCCTCCTCGGAAGCTCTACTATTTCCAAACAAGCTTTCTCGTTCTTCTTCTTGCCTTTCAATGATTGCTCCCAATTTTTGAAAATCCTCATCAAATCTCTTTGCTTTATACTTCTCCCTTAACGCATCTTCATTTCTTTCCTTCAAAGACTTCAATTCTTCTCGTTCATTGGATATCATCAATGTCTTGTATCGATTCTGTAAAGTATCTATCCAATCAAGCACTTCGTTTGTTTCTCCTTCTGATTCATCCTTGGTCTCATTAGTGAGGATGGCTGACGAGGTCGAATGATTCAAATTCCATTGTGTTGGTTTGATGGGGGTCTTTCGACTAGTTGTTTCTGCGTCCAGATAGATCGGTTTAATTTTGAATGGTGACGGGAATTGATTGGTCCCCATTGCTACTTGTTCCTCTATAAATACTAGGATGACCTTTGGTTGTGAAATTATGTATGAAAATCCTTATTCGGCCAAATGTCAGACAGCAAGAAAAAATAACAAAGACATAACAACCAAAATTAAACGACATTT
>JAJMHC010000305.1:0-15066 GCA_030582855.1 Hemisphaericaspora lyxosophila | reverse complement strand
CCCCCCCCCCCACCAAGCAATCAATACGGCAGGGAGAGACAGTAGTAGTTAATAGTTTCTATTTCTGAATATACGGTACTAAATCAACATCAGGTATAACTGCTACCGCCCCCGCCCCCCGCTCGCTGAGCCCACATTTTAATGTTGTGAGTTGCAGAACATTCTATTTAAATACTGCAATCTGAAATGAAGTTATTTTTATCACCACGATGATTTTGCAGCGTATTACGATGAATGGCATTGAGAATAAATAAATGTCAAAATCTATTTCGATATCATTCACTACTTGTAATGCTATAAGAATGATCAATTGAGGTTAGATAAACCCATTACTCGTCACCGTTCGTCAATTGGTCGGACAACCTTTGTGCACGAGGTGAGATCTCAAGAAAATGAAAATCACCCTGTCATTAACGGTTGTATACTCAAGACTGACACACTGGAACCTGCCAAAAAAAAAAAAACTCATGTTGGGAAACGCGTCTCTCTCTCTCTTGTTTCAACCAGTTCTTTCAAACAAACAGACATACAGCCACCATCATCAATCCACCCAATAACAACAAGAGAAACGACAAAATGGAGGCAGCCAATATAAGAATAGATAGTACTTTATTACAAGCGCATCAAGGTAAGCTTGTTCGTATAATTGGTAAATGTGAATCATATGACGGATCATCCAGCACCGCAACTTTGATCAGCAATGGTCCTATAACCTTAGAAATTCCACAAGATGTAAACATGAACGTTAGTAAGAATTATGAAATTATTGGAAAGGTCAGTTCATCAAATTTAACCGTTCATGTATTTTCCGTGATTGAATTGACCGATAATTTGAATTTAGACGTGGCTCAAAAATTAGTACAATATGTTCATAAAGTTCCTGAACTATTCTTCGAATAGAGAGACTACTGGAAAGGGTGTATATATATATATTTTTTTTTTTAATAAACAAAATATTCTATAAAAGTGGATTGGGGCTACAACAATTGTAAATCTGAAGCTAAATCGATAAATCTCTGTTCCTTATTGATAGCATAAAGGTTCCCAGCATCTGCTAACCAAATTGGGGCTTCTCTATCATAAGCCTTTGCATACTTGAAATTACCATAAGCAACGACTAATCTATAGGCAGCTTCACTGTTGGATTTCACGATTTGACCACCTGTGGTTTCCATAAATTTAACAATTGGAGTAGATGATTGGGGATTAGTGTTTAATCCAGGAGTTTGAAGATGATATGCCGACAAATTATACAATAACGATGCAAAGGTGGTGATTGTGGTATTGTATAATTTAGCCAGTGGAGATACCCTTGATAATAGGATGGATTGCAATTCTTGTAACAATCTGGTAAAAAAATGATTATACTCATAAGATTTACCATCATCACTTGGATCAATATATAATTGAATGAATAAGGTGGTGCCAATCAAATTGCTCAAAGTTTTTAATAACATCATCAATAAAGCAGTATTTGACTCATCTACATGCTTTAAGCCAGAATTTAAAACATCTAAAATAGTTTCTGCCGCTTCGATTGAATTCAATAAATCTACCGTGGTGACTCGAGGAATACTGACTCTTATTAAATCATAACCAATTAATTTAGCAGCAGGAGTCCATTTTGCAATAATATGCGATGCATACTTTGTTATCAATTCCAAAGCTTGTTTGGAAGTTAAGCTATCTAAACAGTCGGCGATTGCTGTGATTTGTTCGGCAGCAAATTGTACCGAGGAGTCTTGTGATTGATTAAGTTTATTCAACCCATTAACAAGCAGTTCTTTCTTATAATCTTTAAATGAAATATATGCTTTTTCGGGAATCACTTTCAAGGAGGAATCCAAATTATATTGTCTTGCATACGCATCGGAATAAGGATCAATCACCCTACTTCCATCAGCAGGCTGTTCGGCAGCAGCAGCGGTGGTAGCATCAGTACCTTCTTGAATGCTAACCCCAGCAGTGTTTGTTTCTATGAATCTGACAATCTCGTCGGCATATGTTGAAGATAAATCATTATCAGCAAGGAACTTTTGGGCAACTACGTAAACATTTTCATTAACATTATAAGGTAATTTCAATGGAGGTGCCCCTTCCTTGATATCAACATCAAACACATAATCATATTCTTGGCCCTGATAGGTTTGTTTCTTGCCCGATGCAGCTGATCCTACCACGTCACCAATTTTATGCCATTCACCACCCGACCATTGATGGGCTTCAATTGTCCCCATGGAATTCTTCACCATAATAGTCGATCCCTCGTGCTTACCGGGTCTTTCTAGTACTTCATAACTAGGGATATCTGTCTTTTGTAAATTATCTAAAGATTGTTCGGCAATAGTTGAAGATTCAATTGATTTTTTAAACAGCACTAATTCCTCTTGTGGGGCAACTCTACTTTCATCGTTGGTGAACACCCGAATTTCATTATCTGAGCCACCAACTGCAAAGTCTCCATTTGATAATATGGTGACACACCATACTGAAATACAAGGTAGCGTGATAACCTGTTGTATCTTTCCATCGCTATCCCAGATTCTTACCGTTCTATCTTCACCGGTGGAGACAATGTTTCCATTAGGCAAGAGGCCTAAATCGTATACAAAGGAATCGTGACCAGCAAGGGTTCTGATATTCTTGCCTGAATTAAGATCCCAAACTCTAATGGTGCCATCATTAGAACAGGATACAAATTCCTGTCCACCGGGTAACATCAATAATTTCCTCACAACATCAGTATGTCCCAAAAATTTTCTAATTTCAGATTTCCCTTGCCAGAGTCTAATACTCCTATCGGCCGAACAGGTTAAATAATGTTCTTGATCAACAATCTTACAATCCCATACTGAAGATTCATGTCCTTTTAAATCATATTTTATTGAAAAATCGTCCAAATTCCATACTTTTGCAGTTGCATCCCAAGAACTTGAAATCAATTGATTATTAGAATAATGCAATGCACATACATTGCCTTCATGACCTATCAATTGGTATTCTCCTTCTCCTTCGGCATTCTTACCAAGAGCACCGTTTAAATAGATCATGGCGTCTTGTCCCCCACTTGCGATCAACGGTTCGAATTTTGCACTACTTGGGAGGTAAGCTACCGAGTTTATAAAACTATTAGTGGGAGAATGGAACACAATTGATGAATCGGAGTTGGATTTATTGACTTGGTGCCATATTCTGGTGGACGAATCTCTCAGCACCGAGATTATTTCATCGTCTTCGGTGACTGATAAGTCTCTTACGTCCTGTTCATGGCCAGACAATGTAGAACTAAGTTGATATGGCATTTTTTTTCTCTCTCTCTCTCTTTCCTACTAGATATGCTTTACTAATTGAGTGGTATGTAGTGGCAAATAACTGGTTCTGGAAAATCTGGAGGGTGGTTTCTCAAAAAAAAAAAGACATCAAAACCTACTTGATTTGGGTGTGCGCACGACCCGTTCTATTACATTTTGTTGTGTTTCTGTTGCTTATAATATAATCTCCTTTTCCCGCCAGCTGTTGAGAAGTTTTTTTTTTGCACCCAATTGTGGTGATTTCTTTCCCTTGTAAACACACAGAAACTGCCCCCCCCCCAAATGGACAGTAAATCTTCAGCAACATTATCTCACTTATCAAGATTTCACCTTTCCAGTACTTCTGGAAATGAAGAAGGGCCAAAAATTTTCAATCCATACATAGATGTCCCATGTTATGAAGAAACTATATTATTCTATGACGAGAACGATCTTAAACTTGTTTGTCCAGACTATTATTACTATTCAACTAAAATAGATAAAGCTATAATTTTGAGTAAGAGATTCTATGGGCTTAATTATCAATTTCCCAAACCTATGGGATTGAAACCCGGCGAGAGATTAGCTAGGTGGAAATCATTACCCAATATCAAAAGATTGCTACAAAAGGAGGAATAAATAGTTTTGAATAGAAGACAACGTGTTTTTTTTTTGTTTGTTGGTTTGGTTTCATTTTTAACAATATTCTATATAATTGAATTATATACACTTAGCATTGTTTATCAAAGTATCATTTTCTTCTATTTAAAGGTCTCTTTTTCATTACGTTCGTAATCATTAAAGTCATTAACGTGTAAATGATCAGCGTTATGTAGTCTATTATCATGATGAGTAGCAATGTGGGCGGCAGCAGCGCCAGCCGCGCCAGGAGTAGCAATAATATCCGAGAAAGGAGATTCCACCATCGATAATGGTGGTGGTATATAGTCCCTACATTCTTGTTTTTCAACCCATTTTGTCAGCCCGTCAATGACATGATGAGTTGGAGGAGATGAAGGAGCAACAAGAGGAGACATGACATTGTCCATTGGAGAGCAAGGTTCATTTGATAATTTCCGTTTCTTGATAATAAATGCTTCTTCTCTATTACCAATATCATTATCGGGTTCGCCAAATACTGATTGAAAGATTTCATATTCTGGCTTGGAGTTTTTCTTGAGTAAACTTATCGAAGGAACTAATGAATCAAGCAATTTCACATCCAATAATAATTCACAATTGTTATCATCAAATAGTTTATAAATAACTAACCTCTTATCTATAGTAGTACTCATGGTATATATTGGATCAAACCTTAATCTATCGGTGCCATTTGTTTTTCTCTTTGCTGAGGTGGTAGGCAAGATGAATTGCAAATGGTTCAACGGACCAATTCTCAAATTATCGTAATGATTGACCACTTGCATAGTTGATAATTTAATGATACCAACTTTACACATGGAATCACTATACAAAATATGATCATTATCCATTTCTTTCAAATTCACAATGGGGAATTGAGATAACGTGATGGTGTTTATAGGATAACAATCTTCAGCCACATTATAAAGCGAAAGTTTCCCAAATTGACTTCCACATACAATAAATCCATCAACAATACATACAGATATGAACCAGTTCGAAATCTTTTCTAATGCTTGAGCATTATAGATGAAATCCAGAAAACGAGTAGATGAACTCCAGAATGGAGAAAGGGTCAACACGTGTCTATCGGAATTTGATTGTCTTGAATAATCAATTCTTAAATTCAAACTAGTATATGCTCTTCTTAAAGGTCTATTTCTCATACTAATAAATCTTAAATCGGCATTGGCGTCCTGAGGGGACATGGAATAAACCACGCGGGGAATTCTCGCAGAAGCATTATGGGAGGCAGTGGCTGGATCAGTTGTGGTATGATTTACAACCGTTTCAATTTCATATAATTTAACTTCATTGTTCTTTCCACAACTTACAATTGTAATTCCATTTCTGTCATTCATCCTAACATCAATATTAGCAGCTGGACTTTGAATGAGATATACTTTATATCCTTCATCAGCATCATCATTGATCAAATCACGAATAATCAATTTCCCCTCACGTGAGCAACTATAAAGGTATTGATTATTAAGGAATCCAAGGGAAACTATTGAATCCTGATGGTTCAAAATGGAATTTTTCCATTCTTTAGATAGTTGATAAAACGATCCTTGATCTTTTGATTCTTGTTTCCGGTACAATTGGATAAGGCCATTCTTTCGAACCACTATCATATGCAATTTATGTTGGAACTTGAAGTTTAAGATTTTTTGAATATAATTGTCTTTGCCACCAACACAAAATTCATTCTTAATTTTAATATTCAACATTTCATGACCACCCCTGGATAGTCTGACAACTAGAAATTAAACATGTTAGTCTGGTGTTTTCCCGCTGACACTGTAAAGTGAGTAATACATACCTCTTATACTACCACTTTCCTGATTTGATAAAAGAAGATCCATGGTTGGTTAGTTTCTCTTATCCCCTATTATTATCTCCTATAATACAAAAAAAAAATACAGTAGTACACCAAGATACACTGTGATACTCAACACGGGGATGATGATGATACTACTACTACTACTTATTCAATAGTAAATCTCCTCCCGGTATGATGGTGCGTGCGTACTGTCTGGGGTAGGGGGGGTTAGGGATATAATAGACGGGACAAGTAGAAATCAAGTATAGGAGTTAGTTGAAGATAATGGCGAATATGGTGAAGTACAATGATGATGACAATAGGAGTAGTGAATTATTGTGAATACAAAGTAATCTCTTGTCTATCTCTTCCTCTCTTCTGATCCTTTCTGTTTATAGTCAGTAGTATAGCATATAATAGTTAGTTAGTGTAAATCGTTTTCTGTGTTTTCGGGGAGTGATTTTGTAAGAAAAGTTAAAATTGTGGAGAAAAAGACAAGGGGGGGGGACACGGTAGTCAGCGAGAGACAAACAAACGGAGGAGTAAGGGGCCGAGAGAGAAAGAGAGAAAGAGAGAAAGAGAGTTTGTGTGTGTGAGAGTTTGTGTGAGAGAGAAGCGGAAAAATAAAATTTGGTGATCCCGGAAGCGGTCACTTGTTTCCCCGAAAACAACATCTGATTATTATGTTTCCCCTACTCATTATTGGAACACTACTACTGATGATAAATAATGTAAGCTTGATATATATTGTATGACTAAATAAAAAACTATAACGATAAACAAACAGAGAATTATAGCATCTCTCTCTTTCTTTCTTTCTTTCTTTCTTTTTTTTTTGGTTTAGATTTCTTTTTCTAACATAGAATCTCTGGCTGGACCAGTACCAACCCATTGAATTGGAACTTCCAAATAATCTTCAATGAATTTAAGATAAGCCTTTGCATTTTCTGGTAAATCTTCATACTTCTTAATAGCAGTGATATCAGATTCCCAACCTGGAAATTTCTTATACACCACTTCAACATTGGCTAAATCGTGTAAATCTTCTGGGAAACTGGCACATTCTTTACCATTCAAGGTATAAGCAACACCAATTTCAATTTCCTTGAATTGATCCAAAACATCCAATTTGGTGATGTTTAAAGAGGTGTAACCATTGATCAAAGTGGAGTATTTCAATACAACCAAATCTAACCAACCACATCTTCTCTTTCTACCAGTGGTGACACCATATTCAGCACCAACATCTTGTAAAGTTTCACCAACAATATTCAATTGTTCAGTTGGGAATGGACCTTCACCAACTCTGGTAGTGTAAGCCTTGACAACCCCATAAACGTTCTTGATGGTGTTTGGTGGAACACCCAACCCAGTTAAAACACCTCCAATACCAGTTGAAGACGAAGTAACATAAGGATAAGTACCGAAATCAATATCCAACATTAAAGCGTTAGCCCCTTCAACTAAGATTTTCTTCTTTTGTTTAATGGCGTCGTGCATGAAAACAACTGAATCAACAACAAATGGTCTCAATTGTTCACGATATTTTTCATATCTGCCCAATTCCTCTTCAAAATTGTATTCAAAGTCACCATATCTCTTTTGTCTAGTGTTAACCAATCTCATATATCTTGTCTTGAAGTCTTGCCAAGCTTCTGGGGCTGGGTTAACTAAATGATGAACTCTTAAACCAGATCTAGAGGCCTTGGTAGAATAAGTTGGACCTATACCTTTACCAGTAGTACCAATAGATTTCTTGTTTTCAGATAATTCAGCTTCCTTTAATTTATCAGTACGTTGATGGAAATCAAACACTAAATGAGCACGAGAAGAAAGGAAAAGTCTATCACGACAGTGCAAACCTTTTGCTTCCAAATTTTCCAATTCTTGAAAAAAAGAGGGGACATGAACCACCACCCCAGATCCAACTAAATTCTTACAGTTTTGATTGACTAAACCAGAAGGTAACATATGGAAATCATATTTGGTTTTGCCAACCACAATAGTATGGCCGGCGTTGTTACCACCTTGACATCTAGCACAAACATCAATGTCATCACATAACACATCTACTAACTTTCCTTTACCTTCATCACCCCATTGGGCACCTAAAACAACGTCACACATGTTTGAAAAAATTTTTTTTGAGCAATATAGTTCTAATAATAGAAAAGAATGAACGAATTGAAATCGTTAAAACCAAAACTCCAAAACCAAAACTAGAAAACAAAAGTGGTTGTATTTATAAAGTCTCATTGAAAAAAAAAAAAAAAAATTCGTTGGAATTGGAGTTGGAATTGGAATTGGGCAACCCACCAGACAAACCCGCATCACACTCATCCTCCAGTGCACTCCGAACAAAAAAAAAGAACAACCAATATCTCACCACTCAAAACAAAACTGACTGTTGGTGGCAGGATTAAACATGACTATGGGCTATATGCAGTATCTTTGACTCATAGTGGCTAAATTATTTTTACCAGTAAGCAAATTAATTAATTTCAGAGTCAGTAATATCTAGCTCGGGATCCCGGTTTAATAGGCAGGGCACCCTCTTATAAAATATCTCTCACTCCTAACCCATTATCTTCCATGTTACCATCGATAGATCGTATTTGAACCAATCTTGAAAGGAAGTCGAATCAAACCATGTCCTAGCTCCTATCGAACCATATGCAAAATTGTAACTCAGTGCAAAAACTCGAATCTTCATTAGAGCCAGGTAATCTCATGTTATTCCTAGCCTTGACCCACCACCACCCCCCCCCCACTGAAGCAGCCACAAAAAAAAACTACACCACGAATAATTATAATCCGTTTTCATTATCATGCAAAATGTTAAAATATATAATTGAAGAAATTATGAAAGAAAAAAAAAATATACAAACTCACTAATATTTATATGTGTGTGAAATGGTTTTAAAAAGAAGAGAATCATACTTAAGCTAATTTAGCAATAATAGCATCAGTGAATTCAGTGGTAGAAGCAGAACCACCAATATCAGCAGTTCTGGTGGAGCCTTCAGCAATGACATCATAAGTAGCAGTAGAGATCTTTTCGGCTTGTTCATTTAAACCTAAATGTCTCAATAACATACAAGCAGATAAGATCATGGCAGTTGGGTTAGCAGAGTTCTTACCTTGGATATCTAAACCAACATGACGACAACCTGGTTCGAAAACAGCGTATTCTCTACCAAAGTTGGCACCTGGAACTAAACCTGGACCACCGATTAAAGCAGCACCAATGTTAGACAAGATAGAACCGTACAAGTTTGGAGTAACCAAAACATCAAATTGTTGTGGCTTGGCAACAGCTTGCATAGAAGCGTTATCGACAATTAAATCATTGACTTCAATACCGGAGTAATCTTGACCAACATCCTTAACAGTTTGTCTGAATAAACCATCACCTAATTTCATAATGTTAGCCTTGTGGATAGCAGTAACTAATTTTCTATTGTTTTTCTTGGCGAAATCAAAGGCAAATTTAGCAATTCTTTCAGACTTGAATCTAGTCATAATCTTTAAGGATTCAACAACACCTGGGTAAGATTGATGTTCTAAACCAGAATATTCACCTTCGGTGTTTTCTCTGACTAAAGCAAAATCAATACCTTCTAATCTGGACTTGACACCTGGAATGTTCTTGATTAAAACTAAAGAAGCGTAGATATCTAATTCTTTTCTCAAGGCGACGTTTAAAGATTTGTGGGAACCTTCAGTTGGAGTGAATAAAATACCCTTTAAACCAACCTTGTTTCTCTTTAATGATTCAACGGCTTCATCAACACGGCCAGGAGCAGCATTGACACCACTGACTTCAACAACTTCCCAGTCGATAGGAACATTTTGGGCCTTGAAGATAGTCTTGACGGAATCAGTGATTTCCTTACCAGCACCATCACCTGGAATTAAAGTGACAGTGTATCTACCACCGTATTTCTTTGGTAACACGGATTCTGGGGAAGTGAAAGTGGCTAATGAACGAACGGCGTTCTATAATAAGTCAAGTTAGTAATCATTGAGCTATTGTGTGTAGTGAATCGCCCTTGTTTTCATCTTCAACTTGCAAACATGTTGATGAAATTGTCCTCATTCGAGATGGTATATCGGAGTATTCCTACCGACATTAAAGGAGGAGGGGGGTGGTGGTGGAATTCTAGGCAGGATAAATTGCAAAAATACATACCTTTTGAGCAATGACAGTTCTAAGCATTGTGAATTGTATAATGGATTAGTTTAGAGGGTATATAGGTATAGAATACACTAAAGAAAAAGAAACAGAAAAGGAGAAAGTGACAGGAAGAAGAAGATGAAGGTAAGGGAAAAAAATTGAAATGATGGATGGATTCACCAAACATCAACGAGCTAAAAAAAAAAAAAATAATTCTTCAAAAAGGCACTTCAAAAAAAATCGGAAAAATTTTTCAATCTATAATCTGTCTTTATTTAACGCATAGAGGTTATCTAGTTGAGTGGGTTGAAGTAGAATTGGGATTATGTATCGGATAAAGACGATGGCAGGGGGAGGGGCGAAGAGTTTTGGGTGCATTCGACTGTCAATTGAGTAAGTCTAGTACTATGCCAATGTTAACTACTCTCTATCGTACGGTTCTTCCCCTCTCCTAATGCAAACTCCGTTACAAGTTCCAAATCTTCACTACAATATGTCAATAGAAATCGGTACAGTGTAACAAAGAAGGGATTTTTTTTTTCTTCAATTATAACAATGAGTTACCTAGGTTTAGTTTTAGTGTTACGTCAGGTCTCGGTTCCGAAGAGATGGCATCTTTGTTTCAACCGTTTTTATTGGCCAATCGGCATATATATCAAGTCCGGTTAATCCTCAAAAGCTAGGGAAGGAAAAAAAAAAAAGGTTATGTGCAGGAAAGTATGTCTGCTCGGATTCGGAATTCGGAGAAACTTCTATTCTTTCTCTGTAAGCAAATGAAGAAGGACTGTTAGTAATGGGTACAATATGACAACATACTACTTGACACTATAGAAATAAGAAAGACTATATGAATATTTCACTCTATCAAATATGGTATATAGTGGCAATTGACTGGCTACCACTCTATTGAATTCGCAGTTGGATGTTGGGAATCTCCCTGCAAAAGCCTTGACAATTTCACCCCTCTTCTGATCTGTTCAATTTGAACCGATATCAAGTTTCCTATCCAAATCCCATAGAAACGCAAAGTCCCATCTAGGACGTGGATATGGGTAGGGGCAAGAAATTCTTGCAAATCACGTGATTTTAAGTGGTGTTTTTTTTTTTAAAACCCATTTTTTATTCAGCCCTCTCTCTCTCTCTAACAAAAAAAAATTCTTCCCATTATTCACACTAATCGAATCACAAGATCTCAGCAACTAAACCCCTATATAACCAATCAACCATGTCTATCACAACCAGAAATTTTGCTCCTTTCAAACAAATATACAAGGGCTTACGTCTGGAACTTCTCATAATACAAAATAAATCAGCTAAGCTTCATGCAGAAAGAGATTTAGAAAGGAACAAATCTTTATTAACATATAAGAAATTGACATTATTAAAGCAAGGTAAGGATATAAGTGAACTTGATATACAATTGAAAAACTTAGAAAATGGTGTGGTTACCGAATCTAAGAGTTTGAAATCCAGTCATGTCTTACTGGAGTTAATTAAGGAACCTAGCAATACCCCTACTCCATATCAATTAAATAATTTGAATAATATTGTTACCTTTTTGAGTAGTCAAAGAGTATATACTGAATTATTGGAGAGATATAATCCTGGTTTGACGATGTCTCAAGAAGATAATGTTAGAAAGACTGCCAACATGGTCGGATTGGCTGTTCCTGAATAGAGGAGTTGTTTGAAATTATAGAACAATACGAGATATGTATTCATACATGTATATAAGACATTAAATAGGGAAAAATAAATAAAATAATAACAATAGTACAGGGGGGGGTTTGAGTTAATATAGCAAAGTTTTGTTGCAAGTTAGTTTACAGCAAAGTTGGCGCCGGGGGGTGAACGATTTGTTTAATGAGCAAAGCGTCTTTTTCTATCACCTCCACCAACGATAATTTCGTCAATCATATCATCGTCATCAGCAGTATCTGAGACATCATTAGATCGTTTTAATTTGTAGTTATTTGTGAGTATGGGATTGCTCTGTAGCTTAATCTCGCAATTCTCAATATAGAACTTTTTCAAGTTTTCCGTAATTAATAAATCCTCATAATAATTATTGTTCAAGTCATAGATACTTGGTCTTCTATTCTTAATCAATCGGAATGAGTTTGGTAAATCATACCTATAGCAGTCCATCAAATAGGCAATCATTAAGCCAGTAGATAAGTTTTTATTACCATCTTCAGATACCACTAATATCTGCAAATCCAAATTAATAACCTTAAACAAAGACATCAATCTAACCAAATTAAAGAATTGTAATTTCAAGTTGCTTCCCGATATGATAGGGCTAGTCAACTCGATTGAAGATTGTGGTAATTGATACATTAATTTAGAAGCCTTTGGATTATTGACATAAAACGAGTTCAAGTAATTTTGTAAAATTCTATTGAATTTAGCATTAAACTTACGAACTAATTCATGTTGACAGTCAAAAGCAGGATCAAGACTTATAATGATAACATCTGATGAAATTTGCACCTCCTTATTATGTTCAATCAAATCAAGGAATTTTAAAGTTGAGCCACAGTTGATTATAATTTTGACATTGTTTCTTAACAAGTATTCATGATCCAATAAGGAACTATAAGGGCCCAACCATACAGATGGACATATCTCTTGCGGAGTATCTTGGTTGAAGAAGATAGATGATGATGTGTTATACATTTTTGTTAGTGTTTAAAAATTTTTGTGTTTTTTTTGCAACACTTTTTTTTTTTTTTTGCTGGTAGTGAAAGATTTGTTAAAGGTTTGTTTTTTTTGCAATTTACAACCAGTGGGGGGGGAGTGGGTAGTTTTGCAAAAATTCAAGTACTAGTAGTTGTTGGACGGAGTAGTTGTTGGATGGGTGGTATACAGTTGTTGCCTAGGAATAAATCAGTCTGGTTGAAAGTACTTTTTAATTATTTTTTATGGCTAGTATGACTTGGGTAGGGGGTTGAAGTTAAACAAAGAATGGGTTGAGCCGTTTGCTTTTCAGTTAAAAGAATGAAAGTCTTTTATATAGGTAGGTAATACACAATTGTATACAACTAATCAGCTAAGATCAATAGAATGTAAAAGTCTAAGTTAAAGTGGAAAAAAAATAAAAACACAGACTGTAAACTAAAGCTATTGCAAGGAAAGAAAGAAAGAAGTGAAAGACAATTTTTATAAAAAAAAATTTGGATCCATTGGGAAATTTAAATGGGAAGGAGACAAAGTGAGAAACAAGAGACAGAAGAGGCAGAGGAGGCAGAAAGAGAAAGAGAGAGAAACAAACAAACAGAGAAAGCGAGAGAAAAGAGACAACTAGAGGTTAAAAAATAATTCTCTAACCAAAAAAAAGTGCAAATAGGGCATTATTTTTGTTAACCTGTAGAAATTATTAACATGCAAACGGCAAATAATTTCTTTTTTTTTTTTTTTGGCTGCCTTATTAACTTTATTAACTCGTACTTTTTATTTTACAGTTTTTAGTTAGCCAATGTAACAGGTAGCGGAGATTACGTAATACGCATTTGATACTTCTGTTTTGGGAATTAGCCTTTTCCCCCCCCCTCAGCCAGCATAATCAATAAATGTCTCCTTTATTTGTTTTCATTTACCCCAAAAGAATGTCTCCTGGGAGACTATATATAATGTCGTCAGGATTTAAGAAAAAAAAATAGCCCCATTATCCGCATCCGCGTCCCCGTCCATGTTTACCCATAACGGAAGACTGGAGGATATGGCTTATTTTTTTTTTCTTTATCTCCTTGAGTATCAGATGTTCATTATTATTATTGGTGGTAGATTAGCTTGAAGAGGAACTGATTTACTTGTTTTCTACAAGATGAATCTTTTTGTTATAGATTTTGATAAAATGCTGCAAAAAAAAAAAATTCGATGCCATATACAATTTCTCAATGAGATGAAGATAAGACAGAAAGTACCACGAAAGCACCACAAAACTACTACTATACAAACTTGTAAGCAAAGGAAAGGCAAGGCAAGTTCGGCCGGGGCCTTAAAATAGTTGCCTTAAAACTTGGGCGGAAACAACCTATCCCTTTGTCAAACGTTTGCATTTTCTCTTGCCGTCACCACAAACCAATTAAAATAAGCAACCCAATTTACAACCGGCATTTCCAGCAAAATATCAACCCTTCACACGACCTTTTTCGTAACATGGCTCAAAAAAAAAAAAAATTCTTTCATTCATTCCACAACCAAGTACACGACCCATTTTTTGAAAACCTGTAAACATATAAACCTGCAAAATCATTTTTTACAGTTTGAAGCTCCCCTACTGAAATTTGCAGGTTACCCCCTCAGTTAACCTATTTCGTCTAAAATAGTTCAAAGCAACTTTTTGGAAGGCATAACCAAACGCATCGCAAGTAAACTTTGACTATTGTTTGATCAGAGCGATTAAAAAAAAAACTTACTAGCTGAGCTGGGTAAGAGAAAGAGAGTGTCGCCAATGCTTACTTTACCTTCAATGTTTCAAATTGGGTTCAAACGTGTTTCCACCTCCATGATGAGGGCGCCATTCCAGGCGCCATTCCAGGCGCCATTCCAGACCCCATTTTCCACCTTTTCCACCTTTTCAAAACAACAATTTATAAAGACTATTCCAAAGACTTTGAAACTGAATTTTGGTCCCAAACCAGGGGGGATCAAATTAACCCCAACAAGAAAACCGGCCATATCTTTGAAATTATTGTTTGCTAGTACGGGCTCATTCTTGATATTTTCCTCGTTGTCGGTATTCGCCCCCTCAAATAGAATCTACAACGACGCAATATTAAGAGATAATAGAATAGACGTTAGTAGTTTACAGCCAAATCAGGGATATAAGAAGTCAAGATTCGGAGGTAAATTAAACTACGAAGAATTAACAATCGGTTCAGTAACCGGATTATTCTTGGGGATAATTATTGGTAAATTATCATCGGTGTTTATGTTTGTTACATTATCATGTTATTTCTTGATTGAATTTTTAGAGTCGAGAAACATTATAAATATTCCTTGGAGTTATATAGTCACTATTGGCAAGGAAAAGGTTGACGTTAAGAAATTGGTTTTGGAAAAACCAAGTTTTAAAATATCGTTCGTGTTGGCATTCATAATTGCTGCATACAATATTTGATGGCAGTACT
>JAJMHC010000304.1:0-13614 GCA_030582855.1 Hemisphaericaspora lyxosophila | reverse complement strand
AATTTCCGTCTTTTTTTTTTTTTTTTTTGGTTGCCTCAGTTAGAGTGCCGACATCGGGCTCTTACTAAAAAAAAAACTCGTAATTATTTACCAAATGGGAAATGAATCCCATCTGTAATTTCTAATTATACAAGCAAATGAACTATATAACAACCATTATCATTGTTACTATTTATATCATGCTATTACTTTTCTAGTTTTTCTGATTTTAAATACTTAACTTTTTCATTACTTAACCTTCGATATTCCAGATCCTTCTTGAATGAATGCATGTCCAAAAATCCTTGCAATGAAGTTTCTTCCTTCTTGGTAAACTCCGTTTCTACTTCGCTCAACTCACTTTCTGGGTCTATCTCTTCACGAATTTTTTGCTTTTTGGAAATCACAGCAATAGATAATGAATTACCACTCAGTTGACGTTTGTGAGTTTTCATGAATACGTTAATTGCTTTCTTAGCCTGTGGCTTCTGTCCACCTTCCTTCGATGCCGCAGTAATACCTCTACTTCTGATACTAGCTACAGTTCCACTGTGTGGTCGCTCCAGGTATTCTTGATACAAAGTTGGTTTCTGAGGTAACTCGGAGCTTGCTGTACTCGATGCTGAAGATGGTTGGGGAATGGTTGTTATTGTGCTCTGGTTGGAATTAGAAAATGTTGGTTTCAAAGTAAGATCTTTTGTTGGACTACGAGGAGATCCAGAGGAACTGCCAGACTTCACGGGGTTCGTGTTTACCTTGGACGGACTTTTTGATTTTGCAGGACCTCCAGTTGAAATGGTTTTGTAACTATCATACCTTCCCCTTCTATCATTATCCGGGTGTTCGCGAATTCGAGCTGTTGCGGTTAGGTGACTAGTGCTATTGGTTGTGGTTGGCTGACTAGTGCTATTGGTTGTGGTTGGCTGACTAGTATTTTTCTGTTTAGGAATGTATGTATCGGTCTTGTTGTTTGAAGGACCAATATACCGAGAAGCATATTTTCCGTCGTGATCGTCTGTTCTATGGTCGTGGCCAACATCTGGCCGCATAGAGGTGGCATTAACAGTTGTTCTATAAAGACCAGTGGCAACATTATTCTCTCGCAATTTCTTGAATCTTTCTTTATCGATTTCGTGGCATTCTTCAAATTTGGGTAACTCTTCAGGTTTGACTGGTAATGGACTACTACGGAAAAAATCATGGTTTAGGGCATCGAGCGCATTGAACCTGTTGCTAGGATTCAATGTCAACAATCCACTCAAGAGATCAATACCATCTTCTGGTATTATCTTTTCAAACCTAGACTCCAAACTGCGCTTACAGGTTAACCCGATACTGAAGTCTGTCTTATTGGGTAACTTAGCAGCTTCGGGCCAGTTTAATGGCGCACCCACTAATTCAAATACTAGTTGTGCTTGATGAGCATCCGATTTCCCTACCAATATTGGCTTGTGTGTGAACAATTCAGCAAACACACAACCAATTCCCCAAAGGTCCACCGCAGTGGTATACTTTCTTTCTCCCAATAGTAGTTCAGGGGGTCTGTACCACCTTGTAACCACCAATCCTGTATATGCCCTTTCACCTCCCCCGGGACCCAGTCCCAATTTTGGCACTTCACCATGATACAATCTCGCCAACCCAAAGTCTGCAATTTTCAACACCCCATTAAAATCAATTAATAAATTGGCGGCCTTTATATCTCGATGTAAAAACCGTTCCTCGTGAATATATTGTATTCCCTGTAATAACTGTTGCATAAAACATTTAATCTGACTAAGCTGTAATACAACATTCGGATTCTCTAATAATCCCACCAAATCACTAGACATGTACGGAGTGACAGTATAGAACACCCCGCGCTGCGTGATCAAATCTGCCTGGTTGTTTACCTTTGGTTCCTCATAAATCATCTCCACTATACTAATCACGTTCTTATGATGTAATCGTTTAAGGATGGTTATCTCCCTCATGGCAGTAATAGGGAATCCCTCCTTTGCAGAGTGATTAATCAACTGTTTCAATGCCACAAGCTCCCCTGTCCTTCTACTCTTCGCTTTCTGCACTACCCCGAAGGTTCCTTGACCAAGTTTCCGTATTATTTCGTATTCTTTCAAACGGGCCATTTCTTTTATATGTCCCCTGGAATCAAGCAAAGTTGACAGCTTATTGTGCACGCTCCTGTAACTTTTATCATTTGAGTTGGTCGGTATCTTGGATGTGTCTGCCATCTCACTTTCTTTATTCGATTGTCAAAACAGCAATACAAAAAAAAAATATATATACTAGTTGGTTTTATGAACTTGGACAGTACAAAATTCTTGATATTGTAATACTCCTTAGACGATTAGCTAAATGTGTTGTATAAGTTAAGATTTTAAGTGGTGGTATAAAAAAAAATATAAAGTGTGTCCCGATGGTTAGCACCCAGTATTAAATATCAGGAAAAAAAATTTGGTTGGCATATTTTTTTGTGCCAGTGCACACCTCTTCCATTATTGCCAGATTTAAATTGCTGCTAAATCAAACTCTATTAAATACACATCAAGATTACAAATTTTCTATCAATAAAAAAAAAAAAACATTAATAAATTAATTAGGACCATTCAAAAAAAACAAATTGCTCAAGCATCGACTGATGTCTTTGCAAATTTGGCTTGTTTTCTTCTTTCCTTGGCCAATCTAGATGCTTCTCTAACGTTAAACCCATTGGACAAGAAACTGGTTGTTTCTTCTAATTCCAATCCAGCGGTATCTGGTAATAAAAAGTAGACAAAGAAGAAGGAAACAAAACACAACGCCGCAAAGAAAGAGAAGGTACCGGTTGGGGTAATATTTTCCAACATTGTTAAGAAGGTGGAGGCAATGACCATGGAACCAGCCCAGTTTGTACAGGTTGCATACATAGCACCAACAGAACGTACGTTGACATCGGAGAATAATTCAACACCGACCCAAGCGGCATTACCGATACCAATAGCGTACGAGGCCACGAATAATACCATACCAACAATAACAACAATACCCCATCCACTGATTCCTCTGTTGACAACTCCTGAACCAGAAGAGAAATCAATGTCCATAAAATGGAAGGCAATTGCACACACAATTAAGGACCCACACATACAAGGGATACCTACCAATAAAATTCTTCTTCTTCCCACTTTATCAATAATCAACAAGGCAATTCCAGTGAAAACAAAATTGGTGGCAGCGACGATAATTGACACAGCAGTGGGGTTATTAAAACCAATAGATTCGAACATGGTAGCACTGAAGTACATTAAGGAGTTGAAACCAGTAAATTGTTGAATACCTTGCAAGCCACAAGCAAGCACCAATGCTCTAAAATTTCCTGGAGTGGTGTGAATTATCTTTATGGATTCCCATACTTTGTGAAGGGCGCTATTACCAGGAACTACTGAGTTGGATACAACCATTTCGTCAATAGTATTTTCAACAAACTCGTGGGATGGCTTGAGATGAATCTTTCTAAGTACTTCTCTCGCCTTGTCTAATTCTCCGTTCATGACATAATATCTTGGGGTATCTGGTAAGAACCAAAACAAACCAAATTGTAGGACTGGTGGAATCATACACAATCCAACAGAAATTCTCCAACCATGTGCTACTCTAGTTAAACCCCAATTAATCAAGTAGGCAACCAACTGACCTCCAGTAATAAACATGACATTTGTAACAATTAATCTTCCACGGTATCTAGCTGGGGCTAATTCTGAAAGAACTAATGGGGAAATCAACGAGGCAATACCTACAGCCCAACCCAAAACAAATCTACCAACAATCATGGTCCATACTGTACGAGCAGCTAATTGAATAATAGTACCAATCACAAAAATGACGTTGGATCCTAATAACACTTTCTTTCTTCCCAAGAAATTGGCCAATAGACCACCTATTATAGCTCCAACAATTGCACCAAGAGAGGTGGCTGATGTGATGAGTTCCTTTTCTCCCGTGGTTAACAACCTATTGGACAAATCAGTACCCACTTGGACTAATGCGGAGGAGATATAACCTGTGTCATAACCAAACATGAACCCAGAAATGGAGGATACTAATGTCAATACTATAATAAGTCCAGATGGTTTATCTCCCGAGTCTAGTTGATAAGATCTTTCGGCGAAGGATTGTTCGATGGGAGCACCTGCTGATTCGCCATGCTGTAATAACCCTTTCGAGGAACCTGTAGATGCTACAGATGATGATGAATCGTTGCGGCCATCACTAAAATCTAGTTGGGACACTTTAGCTTTTGATGAACTCATGATAAACTATATTGGTTTGAGGATGTGAATGTAAGACTTCTTGATGATGGAAGAGGATGTTATAAAAAAAAAATTTGGTAACCTTGAAAACGCAAGAAGAGGCAGGTGAAGGCTTTTATAAAGACAAAAAAGTTCTCCCGCGGCGGAACAACACTACTGAAATAATAAACTGATAATTCACTGCTGGTTTTGTGATGGTAAATTAACTTTTTGAAGGGTTATTGTGTTGTACCAATTCAGAAATTGGTTCGGCGAAATTATTTTTCCGTTGGCCAATAAAAACAGGTGAGGGTAATTATATTCCCCCTTTGTGTAACTTATTTGGTAGGGCTTTTCGGCGGATAGTAGTAGATATTTTTGCCATCCCATTATTATAGCACTACGACCGCCATTAAGGTATTGTTTACAAAAGTAGATAAAGGAGAAACATTTTTGACGTACGCGATCATCACATGGATACACGTATCAGACGTAAATGTAGGGTGTCAAAGAAGCTACAATATAGAAGAATGATATGAATTCCCCAATATCCTCATTTCCCCCATTCAATGATCAATGCTAGCAATCAAAACAGGTCCACTGCCTGCATGCTGGATAAATTCTTTAGGGACTTGATGAACATGTAGATAAAGAATTTAGTAATATCAAGAACAAAAAAAAAACCGTGACTAATGTTTTAATTATAGGCCCTGGTTTCTGATAATAACTATTATTTCAAGACAAACACCGCCGCCCCCCCTCTCATTTATGTGGAGACTATCAGATTCATGCTTTTGAACAAACCCTAACCCCACACAAGTGCTAGTTAACTACAGCCACGCTAAAATTTTCGGATCAATTGAAAGTATATTAATGTAAAATAAAAAAAACAATCACAATGAAGTATATATATATATATAAAGTGGATTAGTATATGTATTTTGGTGCATAGCATAGGAAGAACAATCTGTTTTCATCATGTCTAATAATTCCTACAAAAGCATGTGTTTTTCCTTGCAAACAATGACTTAAATAGACAAACACAACAACTATACTATAAAGAAATCTGGAATTATCAAAACTCAAACCCTGTTTATATTTACAAAACAATAAAAAAAAATGTAATCAACGAATTTTGAAGTGTCAAGGTCTTTATAGATGTTCTTTATTCATTTATTTCTTGGTTGGTGGGTCGAATCTGAATTTTCTGTTCTTGATTGGAGACCATTTGAATCTCTTAACCCAGACAGAAAGTAAGTATAAGGAAGAAAGAACAACAAGAGCCTTGATACCCCATTTCTTTCTATCGTCGTGTTCTGGTTCAGAAGCCCAGTTTAAGAAAGTAGTAACATCCTTGGCCATTTGAGAAGTGGTAGCTGGAGTACCATCTTCGTATTCAACTAAATCATCAAACAAGACTCTACCCATAGCAATAGCACCACCTGGGAAGTAAGGGTTGTAGTTAGTACCAGTTGGTAAAACAACACCTGCTGGTGGTTCTTCTGGGTAACCAGTTAATAATGAAAAGATGTAGTCGGAACCACCATGTCTAGCCTTAACAATTAAAGACAAATCTGGTGGGAAAGCACCTTGGTTAGCAGCTCTGGCAGCTTCTTCGTTTTCATAAGGACCTGGAATGTAATCAGCTAACTTACCTGGTCTCTTTCTTGGGTTACCTTCATCATCTGGTTCATCGTCGTATTCGAATTCTTCAGCCATGGCCTTGGCTTCACTAGTAGAGTGAGAAACAGCTACTAAGTTTCTCCAAGCAATTCTATCTAAGGAATGACAAGCAGCACAGACTTCTCTGTAAACTTGGTAACCTCTTCTAATAGAAGCATGGTCAAAGGAGTCAAACATACCATTGTGGGACCAACCATAAGCTGGAGGATGTAAACCATGTTCAGCAGCTGTCATGGCATTGGCGGTCATGGAATCCTTGTATAATAAATATGATGCAGTTAAACCAGTGACACCAACACCACCAGCAATGAACTTTTGCAACATTGATTGGTTAATTGCTCTGAATGACGATGTAAACATTGTGTTCTATATGAGATTTTTCGTAGACTTTGGTATAGAATAGGGATTTGGGTGTCTTTCTTTTTTTATTTTCAATAAATACCTCTTGCAAGTTGTTGTAGATGTATATATTTCTTCGTTTAAAATAATAAAAGAAGGCTAATTGAATAAACAAAGGTCAAAGTTGAATAACTATTAAAAAAAACCAACAAGGTATGAAGTCGTTTGAACGTGTGTTTAGTAACCTATCAAAAAGGGAACTTTGATTGAGAATAATTTTCAGTGTTTGAATTTTTTTTTTTTTTTGCCCTTTGCTAGTATCAAGGTTTGTTTAGTCTTTTTTTCTATTGGTGATTCAATTAGAGTGAAAATTTCTAGGTTTATGGTGACTGTATATAGTCTAGTTTACGTAAGAACTTACGTAATCAGAGAGCTGCCTTTATAAAACCTTGAACGTAATTGGCTAACAGAAAAAAAATAAAATAGTAAAGTTTTTTCTGGTCACGTGAATATCTCAAATATATCCTATACTGGAACAATTTCAAATGCAATGAGGTTATTTTGCAACTGCTTTGTTGTTGTCAATAAACCCAGGGAAGCTAGATCGGCTTTCAAATTTCTCATGGTCAGCCAACTTTAAAGGTGATGGGGATAAAAAGGTCTTGGGATATCGATGGTTGATGATGTCATCTACACGCGTGATTTCTAGGCAAATGAGGTACTTTGCAAAGGAGGTACTTTGCAAAGGAGGTACTTTGCAAAGGAGGTACTTCGCAAAGGTCTTGAAACTATTGCCAATTTCCAACTTGCACTATTGTCTGTGTACGGGGATATGATAATGAACAAGAACATTCTTCCTCTTTTGTCAACCTAATCTGGAAGAAAGGATTTAACTGAAACTGTAGACTATTTATGACGCTTGTTGCAAGTTGGATAGAGTCCAGAAGGAGTTTAATATTATTAGTTGCTTGAGCGGTATACAGTTCAAAATCCTTTATTCTCACCTTTGGTCCTTTTGTGGCTTAAACGTAATTCAAAACAATAGTTACATATAAACAGTAGGACTCGATTTAGAAGTGGTAATATTTTAATATCGACCTATCTACTTGGCGCATCAAAAATAAGGGAAACAAAGCAATTTCTTGAACTCCGTCAACAAATAAAACTCTGTGCCCAAAATTATAACTTGTGCTTGAACGTATATATAACATGGTTCACTCAATAAAAAGGGGGGGTGTGTGGTGGTGTCACGTATATAATTTCACTGCAAAAGGAACATATTGGTTAATATCACTTTCTAAAGCCAGCAGGTGATTGATCCTTCATGTAACCAAACTTGCCTTCTTTTTTTTTTTAGGGTTGCATTATTTCGCAATTGCCTCCCTGACTTATTTGCACATGTAATAGTGGTGCTGGATCTACTTCTATTGTTGCTACACAATATATCTTATCACTGGAGATGTGTGGAACAACTCGATGAGCTATTGTCGAGTATTTGAACAAGTCATTTTAAAAAAAAAGGGGGAGGGGGGAAACAGAGTTGACCTGAATAAAGCTAACAACACCAATGTACGGCTAACGCGTGAATTCCAAATATATTTTTGCAACATGAAAAAATAGTGCAACATGATTCATTTTACCTCTATATACACCGTTACATTGAAAGACTCAACGCTTTTTTTGAAGGAAACAAAGCATGGCCGAGAATTAAAAAATAAAAAGAAAGAACTGTAAATCATTAACTTCAATCTTGTTCCTTTGTGTAGTTTAAGAAAATAATCTGGCAAAAAGTTTGACTAAAATTTCACTTGATTTTTCTTAATTATTTAGATGGACTAACCAATTTCTACATATGTTGACACTATTCATGATATATAATTCTCAGTGGCCCGATGTATTCACATTTCAAATGAAAATTTCGAAAGAGGGTTTCACCAACTATCTTAACAAAAAAGTATACTATGTCTACCCAGTTTGATAAAACCCTTACCGAGAAGTCATCGGTTTCTAGTAAGGATTCTACCAAGGACAGTGTTTCCACTGACGAGTTAAACCCCAAGAGGTGCTTGATAACAGGTGATGGTGACGAATTTATTGTCATTGGCAATAACAAGTTCTATAGGCATGATTTAATGGGGATATTTGGTCCTAACTGCTCCATGCAAGAAGTCCCAACTGGACCTAGATATGGGAATGCTGCATGCCTAGGCTTGTTTAGTACTTCTTTTAATATACTAGTGTTGGGTCTTTATTTGGTTACTGATACCAAAATTACAAATGCCATGGTTGGAGGTTTCTTCTTTATTGGGGGGTTGTTGCAGCTCTTGTCAGGGGGGTGGTGTTTTTTCAATGGTGACACATTTGCTTATACCGTATTCGGTTCTTTTGGGGCATTCTGGTTAAGTTTTGGTGCTATTTTCACTCCCGGATTTGGAGTACTAGATGCCTATTCTGAACACCCACAACAATTGGACCAAGCGCTTGGGATGATGTTAGTTTCTTGGGCTATTCTTGCCTCGGGATTCGTGTCTCTCTCTTTGAAAACCACTTGGAGTTTTCTTTGGACTATTGGGACTTTAGACTTGACAATCATTATACTTGCAGTGGGATATTTAACGGGGAAACCGGGATTATTAAAGGCGGGTGGTGTCTTGGCCATCATCAACGGATTCTTGGGATGGATCGAAGCATTCAGCTATATGGCTAACGAAAAGAATTCATACCTCACTATTAAACCATTCCCACTTCCTATCTTTGGATCTAAAAAGCAAACTCTATAGACAGTAAGATAATACCAAACACATTTTTCCAGCTTATGTTCTTGCCGTCAGTGGGTCTGTAAGATCATGGGATAAGTTTTTAATCAAGTTTTTTCATTTATCATTTATCATTTATCATTTATCAGTTATTCATTTGCACAATTGGGGTCACGGGGATCATACTACTTTATAAAATTTTATATATTTTTCTTCAAACCACTTACTAACTATTACACTCTTACTAATATATATACATATATACATATATATATAGTGTGTGCGCATTAATAGTATATATTCAGGAGCAGTTTCTATAACTATATTACCATTTTTCTTCAGGGTTCGCTTTGAAAGCCACATAATCGTCCCAATTGAATAAACTCAACTCTGTCTCATTTTGTACCCCCAAATCCCATAGAGTCTTTTCACCACCTTTAACTTCGGTATTCACCAACACCCATTCTTTGTCATCATCAAAATTAATAACTAAATGCATAGATTTGGTACCGTGGGCTTTGGTGTAAATTTTCAATGAATCATAGTTAATATTGCGGTAAGGTCTTAATGCACCAGTGGTATTTATTATAGCCCTAACATTTTCTAATAATTGATGAGGGGTGGTGGTTTTCAAATCGATATCCTTAATAATGTAGTTCTTAACGTTTCTATAAGGAAATGATTTAATAATACGTATGGTAATTAAGGAATCACTAGCTGGGCGGACATTTGAAGTCAATGGTTCATCAATTGCTATTTCGTGGGACATCTTTGATATGGCTGGTGGTATCTCGTCTATACAAGGTATCCTTGTTCAAATTTTCAAAAAGCAGATGCATGCAAGGGTCGTGTGGTTTGGCAAAGAACACAGGTTGCATGAAAATTGCTGCACGTTTGTTTTACTTCCATTCCTTCATGGTGCAAATTCAAAATTATGATATGTCTTTCCGGTTGGTTTTTGTTGATAATATTGAATGGCCATGTCGCTTATGGTGGTTATTTTTTATTTTTATTTTTTATTTTTTTGAAATGCACTTCATGTGGTTAATTAATACATATAGTAGCTGTTGTTTAAACATGGATTCACCGCAAGTAGCATGAAACAATTGAAACTTCAAGCACTTGATACTCCGATTCGGTTTCAAAAACAACTGCAAAACAGTTATGTTGCCCAATAATTTGTTTAGGATTGTTAGATCTCTGTAACGGGGCTAAAATCAGTTTTGCCATTGTTTGGTATCTGAGGGAATTGAAATTGATCGCGTTTATTGGTACGCGATCTTGTTACACTTTTTTGCATCCATTTTTTTTTTTTTAGACGATTATTTCTACGCCTTCGTCAAACACAGTTCTTCAATCAACCCACCTTTTGATTTACTTTAAATTAAACACGCACACACACACACAACCTTCCTCAAACTGACTACTATCCGGGTATTTCAGCAAATTACTTGTTGTGGTATTTTTTTTTTTTACTCAATGGCCAACCAAAACAAAGGGCACCCCTGTATAATGTTTCAAAAAGCGTCATTTAGTTGGGAGTCACTCCTACAGAGATCACTAGTATCATGGATTAATATTAAGTTAATGGAGGATTCAATTAATCCTAAAACACCTACATCGGGGTATTCAAACATTCCCTATACTATATCCAACCTCTCTAGTGATTTACAGGATGGTTTAGTACTTACAAAGCTAATAAACAAGATAATCTACGATGTGAGTTTAGCATCTCAAAAATCCTCCAAAGATAACCTCGAGTTGTACTATCTAACACCAATTTACAAAGAACCTAATCTAAAATTACATAAACTTGAAGTGTTACAAGACATGCTCAAGTTCTTTAAACTTGTCTTAAATATAGACACTAGTTCAATTTCTCCCGAGAATATCTATGATGGTGATATTAAAATAAATCTAGGATTGATATGGTCGATATTTTTGTTCAGTAATTCCATGATATTTTCCACCACTGATAAACCAGCCACAGTATTGGAAATTAAAGCAGTGTTATTAAGTTGGATAAACGGGGTAGTGAACAAAAATGGAATAACTATCGGAAACTTCAATAAAGATTGGGCTGCAGAAAGAAACCCGGAAGCAACATTACGCTATCTAATATCCAACTATGGTAATTGGGTTACAGAAGATGGGTCTTTGGGGGGGATACTAGACTATATTTCACAATGCTTTATGAAAACTTCTGACTTGATAAGCATGGATTATTTTGAACATGGAATACCAGATGAAAAGTGTATTATTATCTATCTCCTGGAACTTTATCGAAGATGTGAAATCGATAAGGTACGTAGAGACAACATCCTAGATCCCACAGCAAGGTACGATGATGTAATTAACTCGATTTTGGTGGCATACCGAATGAAATCAAAATATGAACGAAATGCCTCTTTAACTGTACAAAAAATGAATAACTATTTGACAAATCTTGATAACGATTTCCAACAGTTCAAGGATTTGACCCAAGCGGAACATTTGGTTGACGAATTTACCTCTTTTCTTCTCTTGCTTGAAGGGACAATTTCAGGGACAGTTAAATTAGATCACTTGCAGGTTAACTACAATAAACTTCGCACCAAATTGGATCACTTGATGGTTATTGTTCATCAATGGCAGGAGTTTAGTATTGCTATTAGACCCGAACTTTTATTTCAAACGTATCCCCAGTTGATCCAATATCTTGGTATAATGAAACAAAACTTACAAGATTTAGGTAACCTTGACTACACCCCTCCTACTAAGGAAGTTAGTCTTGATCCCATATCCACAAAATTGAACAGATTACTAGACATGGATGCTATATTTTTACTGGAAATTGTGCTGATAATCTACAAGTTGCTCAACAACGATAAAAATGTTGAATTGGGTCCTATTAATGACCAAATGCCAGGATGTTTGGATATGAAACTGAGAATAGAATGTCAGAAAATGTTCCGGTATCTTTTTGAATTTTATGACAAACTTGAATTCTTATTAGAGTTGTTAGATTCTGCAAACGAGGGTATGGCTAGACTTGCGTCACCAATTCCAAAACGAGGAGAGCTTCAGTACAAAGTTACCCCAGAAGAATTCGAAAGGTTCAAATTTGCAATTATTAAATACGACAAGCTCTCTCATGATGAGCTTGAACAGGCACTTCTAACGGAGATTGTGACCCCTGACATTACTAAAACTACGGTCAATTTATTCATGAGGTTAATACCCAGCGAGACAAATTTAATATCTGGATCGAGTGAGTCAGATATTGATTGCTCATCGTGTGTGCTGTCTTCTGAGGAAGACTTGTTTGACGAATTGCAGCATCGGTTCAATCTACTGTTGGCAAATGAAGGTAAGATTTATGATATTGCCGAGTTTCTACAAAGGCTCCAACATGGGTTTAAGCTCTAGTTTGTTTTTGTTTTGTTTTGGCTCTTGTGTAATTATTAATGGAGTTATTTCTCGTATTAAAATGTTGTTATTACTAAATATTATACAAATTTAAAAAAAAAAACTTAACAATCTATATCTTAAAAAATGGATGATCCATGGCTTCCTTGGCTGTTGGTCTTAGTTGATGATCATAACATAACAACTTATCAATCAAATCCATAACCTCGTCGCTGATTAAGTGTTTGTTCTCATTATTAACAAACGACTTCCATGGCTTTCTAGAATAAGTTCCCAAAATATCATCGTATTCCAGGCTTAGCTTTATACCATACTTTTTGATGTAGTTCATTAAATCCTCTGTACCCAAAACTTTGGCGATTTGTACCAATTGATCATTATTCGAATCACCTCTAAAGAGTGGTTCTTTCTTGAATACAATTGCTCCTAACATACAACCCACAGACCATAAGTCAAGGGAATAGTCATATTGCTGCAAGTTGATTAACAATTCAGGGCCCTTGTGATACCTAGAAGCTACTCTTACGTTATAATCCATACCAGAATGATAGAACTCGGCTAAACCCCAATCAATCAACCTCAATTTCTTGCTTAATGGATCAATCATAATATTCTGAGGTTTTACATCTCGATGAATTATCCCCATTGAATGTGAGTAATCTAATGCAATCAATAACTGGGTAAAGTAATATTGAATATCTGAAATCGTGAACTTGGGATATAAAACTCTAAAATCGACATTGTTGACTCTTTCAAATATTAAAGCAGGAATCTTGGATTGTTCATCTCGTACAATGTCCAAAAGACCAACAACATTTGGACCCCCGGTTAAATTTTGCAATATCTTGACTTCTCTATATATTTTCTTCAACTTGACTGGTTTCAAGACCTTAATAACACATGGCTCATCGTTCAATATGTTGACACCTTGGAATACTTCGGAATACTTCCCTCTACCGATCTTGCTAATAATCTCATAGTTCTTGATTTCTCCCCATGATATTTTGTGGTTCTCATAATCCCAATACTCCGTGGGCTTGTTGCTATTGACGTCAGCATAAACTCTAGCAACAGAATATACTCGTGAACTTGTATTCATCTGCTATATCTATCTTTTATCTGATATTTGTCTAATATAATCTCTAGGTGGTAATAAACACTAAACAGGGGGCGGTTGGGGG
>JAJMHC010000303.1:0-15935 GCA_030582855.1 Hemisphaericaspora lyxosophila | reverse complement strand
ATTGACCAGATTGGGGTGGGGGGGGTGGGAATTATTTATTGTTACATTGTTAATTAATCTATGTTTTGACTTCTGGAAGATAAGATATGAAATGGCAAAAAGTTTGAGAAGGCTCCAGTTTGTTTCCCAAGGCCGTTCAACAGACGGACTCATCAAATGCCAAAAAAAAAAAAGAACAAACTTTCATAGATAACCAGACAAAGCTGTTTAATGGTCTGATAAGACACAATATGGGGATTCTCTCTCTGGAATAGCAGAAATGAAAAAAAAAACAAAACTTGCCCTAAATAGCGTTATTGCACAAGTTTCTTATAAATTTTCTACTTATTGATTGTTCTACAACTAGCTATCATTGACACAAATATTGTCAAAGTTGCAAAGGGTCTTATTGTCTTGAGGGAGAACTTTCACACTATGTTTGTCACTTGTATATTTCTAGATTATTTAAGCCCTCTTCCTTCTGAAGATTGGATCCTCAAGTGAGATGTAACATATATCTCTCCCCCAGAAACCTCAACCTTTAGCCAACGGTCAAGGATAAAAAAACGTCATTGCAAGTTTGTTTTTGTTGTTGTCACACACTCCCTGAGTAAAAAAAGGAATCTCTAGCAGGTGTTGTGTCAAAGACATGTCAACTCAATGATCGTATCGCTACATCAATATACCTCACACGTCCAGAGAGATACCACAGGTCGAAAGTTTGACTGATTAGATGAAAAAGAAGTTACTAGATTATCCAGTGTGAATAACCATAGTCGACTTTTTGAGTTTCTCGTGACATGAAAAGGAAAGTCCGGGTTTAACTTGATAAATCATAAACAGTTGTTGACATAATCATAAACAGTTATTGACATAAGCACACAACTGATATATTGGTTATGTCAGTTCATACATAAAACTTGGTTCAATTGTTTTCCACATCAAAGTGCCACCTTTATTCATCACTATAAACGTATCCAAAGCCAACCTTTTCATTATCTTCTCACGTCATTCAACCAGACACATCGTTCAACCAGACACGTCTCAATTTTGGCGTGTCTCGGTTTCTTTTTTTTTTGCTTCTCTTCTCTTTTTGGCGCTGTGAATTTTTCTCTTTGATTTAATCAACACGGGAACATCAACAGAGCTGGATCTACAAACTGGCCTCCTTACAGTACAATGACAACCGAGGTAGAAGGTTCACAGAAGAGAAGACTAGACGAAGATGTGGATCCATTTAACCCAATGGTATGTATTTGAAATATGCATTTAGCAGTCTTGATAGAAGCATCAGTGATAATGATACTAACAGGAAGGCGATTTTTTTTTTAGGGAAATATGAGTGTTAATGACTATATGACTCAGCAATTAAACAAACGTCGTCGAGTAGACAGTGAAGGCGAAGAAGAGAGTGACTACGAAAGTGATGATATATCAGATGAAGAATCCTCTAGTGATCAAGATGATCAAGATGATCAAGATGATCAAGAACAACAAGATCAAGCCGAACAAAGTAATAATCGTCCTGCTCAAGCTGGTATCATTGAATTAATTCGTTTTGAAAACTTCATGTGCCATTCTTTATTTCAAGTTGATCTAGGCGATCAAGCAAATTTCATTATCGGTAGTAATGGGTCGGGGAAAAGTGCCGTATTCACCGGTATAGCCATTGGTTTGGGATGTAAAGCAAATGAAACCAACAGAGGTAGTTCTATGAAAGATTTGATCAAAGATGGGGAAGATAAAGCTAAAATAACCATTGTATTTAGAAATAAAGGCCCAGGAGCGTATAAACCTGATATTTATGGTGCCAAGATCATTATTGAAAGAACACTAAACCGAACCGGGTCAAATCCTTACAAGATACGAGCAGAAAATAAAAAACCAATATGTAAGTTGAAATCAACCATTGATGAGATTCTTCTAAAGTTTGGGATTTTTATTGATAACCCTTTGGTGTTTTTATCTCAAGATAAGGCTAGAGAATTCTTAACTTCCAGTTCTGATAAAGATAAATATCAATTTTTTATGGATGGGGCCAATATTAATCAGATTCTTAATAATTATTCTGAAACCACGGGAAACATTAGGGAAATTGAACATAAAATAGGTCAAGCAAAGGGTCATGTTGAACTATGCGCCAAAGGATACAAAGAAACTTTGCTTACCTATAACAAACATAGACAACAAGATAACTTAAGAAAACAATTACACATATTACATGGAAAAATATATTGGTATAATGTTAGATATATGCAAGAGAAAGTTGACAAGTACCGGTCCAGAATTGAACAAACCGAATCTAATATCGAAGGACTTGAAAAGCAAATTCTTCGGTGTGATCGAGAAATCGAATCCAAAGAAGCAGAAAGGCTGAACTTGGATGACAAACAAAACCAGGCCGAGGAAGCATGCCAGGAAGCGTGCCTGAAATTTGACAATGTGGATAGCAAACGTGGGCAATTAAAGAGTGAAATACGCAGCTGTACCAAGGAAATAGAGCATAGAACCCAGGATATTGACAGTGCGGAACGCAATATTCAAAAAAAGGAAGCAGCATTAATAAAGGAACAAGCAAGATTGGATCAAATCAGTGGTGGTTCCAAGGAGAAATTTCGTGACCAATTACGGGAAATAACGTCTCAATTGTCCGATCTTGAAGAAGAACATCGAAAACACCTGGAACAATTGAACGCGTTGGAAAATAATCCCCACCCAGAACTTAGGGAATTGAAACATCAAAAGGATGAACTCAGCAACAGAAGTATAGCACTAAAGAGACAATTGGATTCATTAACAAGTGCTCAAAAGGTGGATCAATATGCTCCCTGGGGTAACAGCATGAGCGATATTATAGCAGCGATAAAGAGAGAACATTGGAGACAAGTACCCATTGGTCCTCTTGGGGTATATGTCACCGTCAAGCCACCATTTTCTAAGTTCAAACCATTATTGAGTTCGTTTCTTAATAAAACGTTAGATTCATTCATGGTAAATAATGAAAGTGACAGAAACAAACTAGCGGGGATTATTAAAAAATTCCGCGGCAGGAATAATATCATTGTTAGGAAATCAGAGGGATTTAATTTCCATGCTGGTAAGGCACCACCTGAATATACTTCCATGCTAGATGCATTGCATATCAAGAATCCAGAAGTGTTGACTGCGCTTATTGACGCAAGTAGTATTGAAAAGAACCTTTTGATGGAAGATGTCACTGATGCCCCATCGGTGTTGAGGAAGCAAAATGTGCTGAATATATTTACCACCTTTTCAAATACCTCAGGCCAGAGATTAAGTTTACTGGGCAATACTTCTCGGGTGGATCCGGTGCCATATATTGACCAACTTGCAAAATTCGGTGTTGAAAGTAAAGATGATTTGATTGGTGAATTGTCTGAGAAATTAAAACAAGAAGAAGGCAGTTTCAAACTGGTGTCAAGAAGATTGCATGAACTTACAAGCAGCGAACTGAAGAAAACCGAAGGATGCAAGAGTGAAGTAAGAAAAATAAGAAGAGAAGTGCAAAGATTAAGACAAGAAAGAGACGAGGTAGAAGCAAAATTGAATGAAAATGTCGATACTACTTTGATTCAAAGTTTACAATCACAAATTGATGACTTTAACAATCAGATTGTTAATTATAAGAAAATCATCCAATCAATGAAAGAAGAAATAAACAACAAGTATACCCAATCCAAATCACTCCGAGAAGCATACATCAGTTGTGAAAAAGCCAAGAAGGAGACCGAAGCAGCGAAACAGAATCTAACAAATCTTTGCCTCGAACTTCAAGATGAGATCAAATTACTACTTCATAGGAAGACCGAATACACCTCTGAAACCAACCAAGCCTCCAAGCAAATAGAATCCTCCAAGAAGAAGTTGGAACAGGGTTTAAACAAACTAGCCGAAGTCACAGCCATTGCCGAAGCTAAATGTGCTAGAGATGAAATTCAATTTACTCCCAATGACACCCAAGAATCCATTGCCAATGAATACGCCGAAGTGCAAGTGTTGAGCCGGGAGGCGGAAGCCAGAATTGGAAAACCATTTGAAGTAGTGCAGGCGGAATTGGAACAGGCCAAGACAAAATTGGATCACGCCAAACAAGAATTAGACGAGTTGGATCAGGCATATAAGAAACTAGATGTTGAATTGAATATCAGATTTAATGTGTTGCGTACCATCATTAACTCGGCCGTCAATACTGCGTCCGAGACATTCCAAAGTTCTTTGGCTGTTCGTGGTTACAAAGGAAAGTTAAGTATCGATTTTGCTAATAAATCATTAAAATTATTGGCCAAGACAAAGAATGATGATGAAATGCGTACCGTTGACTCGTTATCAGGGGGTGAGAAATCATTTACTCAGATTGCTCTCTTATTATCCATTTGGAAAGTGATGGATTCGAGAATTAGAGGATTAGATGAATTTGATGTGTTTATGGATCAAATCAATCGATCGATTAGTATTAAATTATTAATGGCTCATTTACAAGCATATCCTCAATCGCAATCAATTTTCATTACTCCTCAGGATATTACGGTAGTTGGCGATTTGAATAGTTCAATGGTTAAGATTTATAAAATGTCAAATCCAAGAGACGATTAGTTTAGGTGTTTAGATCACTCATGTCATCTTGACAAGTTAATTATTTATCTCTAGTTTATAAATGATTGATTTCGGTCTTTGAATCCCAAGCCCTGGCAAACTAGGGTAATATTTGTTTGTCTGATTCGAACTTGAAGCAGAGAGTTTTCAAGGGCAAGGATTGTATAACTGCTAAAAAACGAACTCTGTAATGTATCTTACCAACAAAGAGATTGACAGAAATCAAATACTTGTTTTTGGGAGACAAGGAATCTTCAATCATCGCTGAAGCATATACTGCTCAATAGTATATGAAAGTATCTGGTTTTGGTGATGGTAACATAGTTGCTATAACATGCAAAGGCCCTGCAAGTGTGGTGGGGGGGGGTCTTAAAAAACAATTTTTGTGTCAATTATGACTATTGGTATTCGTTTCAAATTGGTACAGGATATAGTCATTCCTGGTTCGGTCAGACAACTGTGAGAGGGCGGGATGGGAACGGGGAACTATTAAGTATTCATTGGTTATTATGAAACTTGCCCCTCCTTAAAATTCTGACCTGAACAGCTGCAGGTGTTGCATATAAGAAAACACCAAAAATGGCCCAAGCTTGATCCAGAGTCTGCCGTGGTAGACCCGGCTCCTGTTGACCCTGCTCCTGTTGACTCTATCACGCCATGCGTTGTGCATAAGACTTCTTCAACCACCTCACCTACTACCACTTCGACAACTTATACTTGTCATGCCACCAGACGAGTTATAGAGGTTTGGTAGATTTCAACGTGAGCTCCACTACAATTTTAAAAATCTCGCTAGTGTAGAAATAAGTCATATTCCTTTCTTGTTTTTGACAATATATATATGTTCTTTATTGAACCAATTAGTTGATATATGCACCTTCTTTGCTTTGCAAAATTTTTATCTATATATAATACAAATATTTATCCTTTATTAATGATTCGAATTGCAAAATCAGAGAGATTTGACACAACTTTCCCTTTAGGTTTCCTATACTAAATTGAGGGAATTCATCATTTTCTTTATAAGGATGCTTTTTTTATATTGGGTAATCATTAAGTTTATTTATGTACGTGATTAGGTGTTAGATATATACATATATACAAAGTAGTGTTATCTAGATCTTATAGACGAATTGTTTATAAATCTCGTTTCTGTGGTCAAGCAACCTCATTAATTTGTTGTATTGTTGTTCATGGACATACAAGTACTTTTTTTGCAGACGTAATTTTTGTAAATAAGGCATCAACTCATGAAGGGCCACATCTGGAGTGGACAACATTGCCGATATGAATGCATTGAAGTTTGAGTCTATTTTAACCCTGTTTCCCAAGAGACTATTATGGTATCTATATGTTTCTTGCAAGAAAGATTTCAAATCCCCCGTACCTAGCAAATTCGCCCCCTGGCTATTTTGTGCAAGTGAATGGAATATTGTTTCAAAATTTTGATTCCTAACTACATCGCGAGGTTTTCGTTTTGGTTTGAGTTTAGGTAGTTGTTTTAAAAATAACAATGCCAAACCTTGTTTTTGAATTTTGCACAAATAAGATACGATGAATATCTGAAGTTCAGGATGGTATTTGTTACACATGCTTAGGAGGAGATGGACATTATTTGCCTGTTCACCAACTAAAATGCGGGCCAAATTTTCATGCATCAAGGTTTCGAATTTAGGTAAATCTTTAAGTGTAAGAGCATCGGGGATCACTCGAATCATTGATCCTTGATATGAATATACATTCTTGAAGGGACTGGGATTATATAATTCCAAATCACAGATTTTCCCCACCAATTGTTGATGAGTATCCAAAGCGGTCTTTTCCACTACTTTAAGATCGTCAATTTCTATAGGATAGATATTTTCTTTCACCCTAATTATTCTCGAATAATGATTATCCTCAGCCACCGACGGACTCTTCTTGCCTTCAATGAGCTGACACAACACTTTGAATTCATGCATGGCACTAACCGTTCTCCCAAGCGCGGTGTATGCTTCAATTATTGAACATCGCAAGTATTTATATGTCGCTGGATAGGCCCTAATGGAATAAAATCGTTTGAAATAGACAAGAAGCCCCCACAATCTCACCACATCATCATTTCTCACCATCACCAACGCCAACGCTTCTATTTGTTGGGCGGACATTAAGAACGGCACTTGGTTATTTTCCATGGCGTAATGGGTGACATCGTCAAGATGATACTTGTAGGGCTCGATTAGGTGATTAAATGCGTATATCGAGGCGATATAATCGAGTGATTCACACGCTTTGGAAGTATATACCGACCATAGTTCATTAGGGAGTGGGACAGTGTCAAATTTGTGAAGTAAAGTGGCTGCCACAGTGACATTGTTGGTTTGGAGAAGGTTGTAGATGAACACAAGTAATAATTTCTTGAAGATCAAGGTATCATATTCATATAGTAGTGTGATTGCTTCGTGGAATCGGGTGGGGTCAGATATCATTCCTTGGAATGTTTTGTTGACGGAGGCGATTTTGATTCGCCTATCTTCTGGTATGGAGCGATTGTGGGTGGTTTCTGGGGTGGTGGGGCCTGTTGTTGAGTTGAGTCGGGTGATTAATAGTCGGGGATAGTTACCTCGTATGATTGTGCCTAGAATTGGTCTGTGCAAGCCAGCCGGTCGTATACTTCTCGGTAGATACATCCTGGTGAACTTTGTAGCTGTCTCTCGGTCAGGCTCTCTCTCTGTCAGGCTCTCTCTCTCGTGCCAGCACTCTTTCTCTTTGTCTGCCAAATCCGGGTGGTCTCGGGGGGTTTGTGGTCTGAGAAGATATTTGGTACCGTTTATAAGTTTACTATTGGTTCAATTTTACACGCTTACTGGTCGCGCAATCAACAAAAAAAATTTTTTTTTTTTTTTTCAGCTTCAACGAAAATTATTCACACCGTTTGGGAGAAGAAGAAGAAGAAGACGCTGATTATTCCATTTGCTGTTCAAGGGAAGAAAAAGGGGTTCCATTATGTTAAGAATAGGAATAGCTCGTTGCGTGAGATCGCTGATCTCGGCACCCTCGTTGTCGTCCTCGTTAGTACGTTCTTCTAGAGTGATCCCTGCCTATCTTCGCTCGTCTGCGCTTGTGCCAATCGCCTCCATCAGACACAACTCCTCCACCACAGGCGCCACTTCCACAGGCGCCACCACCACCACCACTTCCACCACCATCACAGAAGAAATTCAAGATAAATTAGTGTCGTTCGATCCAGTTGATGCTGTTGATAGTATATCTACTACTTTGCACTCCAACGAGCTTGGGTATCTCCAATCAGTGGGGCTTGCAGAAGGATATGGTCCTACTGCATTAATCGAAAGGTTATTAGAAGTTACTCATGTTTATACTGGATTACCATGGTGGTCTACCATTTTGGTAGCTACTCTCGCGGTAAGAGTATTGTTGTTTCCATTATATGTCCGTGCCAGTACTAATGCCACCAAGATGTCCAAACATAAACCAGAACTTGACCGAGCCATGGCCATGTTGAGGAATGCCACTAATAATGCCGAACAGATGAAAGGGATGCAATTGAGAAAAAAAATCATGAAGGAAAATGGCATGAGTATGTGGGCCAGTGCTGCTCCTATGTTGCAAGTGCCTTTGGCGTTTGGGTTTTTCCAAGCCTTGAGAAAAATGGGGAATTTACCCGTGGAAGGATTTGATAGTCAAGGTATTGCTTGGTTTCAAGATTTAACTCAAGTTGATCCATATTTGGGATTACAAGTTATTGCTGCTGGTGCTATTATTACCGTGGTTAGATTGGGGGGTGAAACTGGACAAACTGCCATGGCACAAAGTATGAAGAAGATTATGACCTTTGTACCGATATTATCAATTGTGGTGACTAAAAGTTTTGCCTGTGGGTTATTACTTTACTTTGCTGCCAATTCTATCCTTTCATTAACCCAAGCACTATTATTTAGAGTGGCATTTATTAGAAAACTATTAGGAATGCCACCTAAAGTAACATCAGAAGAATTACAAAATGCAACTAAATCGGGAGAAAATTTGGGTATTGGTGAATTTTTCACTAGATTTACTGAAAAGCAAAAGGATAAAGCTACTCTTGCAGCTCAATTGGCTGATAGAAAGTTGGAAATCACAAAGAGAAGAAAGGAAAGTGCTAAAGATGGATTCATTAGAAGACATTAGAAGTTGGGTTTTGTATATATTAATTATCATGTACATATAAATTGTCTGGCTGTGTCTCTGAAGTGTCTCTGAAGTGTCTCTGTCATCTTATGTTCTAGTGATGATTCATCAGCGCCATACGAGTGTTGTTCACCAACCGATTCTTTTTTTATTTATTTATTTTGCATGCTGGTCAAGAGCCTAAAATGTTGTCTCACTAAGGGATACTAGAGCTGTGCCTGGTAACACCCAACTGGGGGGGGGAGAGAGAGTGAACATTTTTGCATTTCGAACTTTATGCTATATTTTATCTTTATAGTAACTAACTGGAACTCATCTTATTTTAATCTGTATAATCTTACGCACAGGTAAATTTCTCACTACTTGTAAGTTCTGTCGTCAGTGTCGCTGAGAGTTCTCTCTCGCCAGTGTCTCTCATATAATTAATTATATATTCTCTTTGTTTATCTGGATTTAGGGTTAGAAGGAGGGCCAAATATACATAGTTATTGTTACACTAATCACACGCTGAGTGATCATTACCAGATCATATACCTTCTACAAAAAACTTGAAAATGTAATGTTCATTAATCGAGACATGATTCTGAGGTTTACCTAAAATTCTTTATTAACAAAACCAAAAGTAAGTGGAATATCTGTCACATTTAACCCTCATCCGATATATCTGAATCCGATGTATCTAAATCCGATATATCTGAATCCGATATATCTGAATCCGATGTATCTAAATCCGATATATCTGAATCCGATATATCAATGTGGACAACCAAAGGACAATTTTTTCTGAACTCTTTGATTAAAAACTCATAATCACACTTTGAATTGCCTCTCATATCAACCATTCTTAACAGTTTACAATTAGATAACTGGAGGTGAGAAAACGTATTATTGTCAAGATTATTGCACATCAAGTCCAAACGAACCAACGAGTCAGGAAATTTTAAACAACTGCCCAGCTGAAGGTACTTCCCAAGATTACTCTCTGTAAGAACAATCACTTTCAAGTTCTTGAAATGAGTAAAGAAGTCCTCATTTATAATCTTTGGTTTAATACGGTTTAATTCAAGTCTGTCTAAGGTGTCGGGTAAATGCGAATCAATTTTCGTTAATCTATTCCCGCCCAACTTCACTTCTTTCAAATTCTTACACCTATTAGCCAAATCCCAGCTTCGGAGCTCGCCTGAACTAAGATATGCACGGCTCACATCTAAATATCTTAAAGAACTAGGAAGGATAAGGTTAGTTGCTTCTCTATTCTTTGAAAGACAATAAATTTCTAATTTGATAACACTGTTGGGAATATGGAAATCATTTGCATGCGTTCCGCACCAGCATAACCACAATTCTTTCAAGTTAGGTGACTTAATCAAGATTCTTCTAAGCTCATTACCTTTTAAAGTCAACGATTTTAAACTGGGTGGAAACTCTTTGTTGATAACTTCAATACCAAGAGCCATTAAATCAAGGCGCACCAAATTGGGCAATTCTTTAAAATTAAACGCATCCAAAGAATCAATTATGCGAAAACACAAAGTCAAGCTGATCAATGAAGATGGGAGCTTGCACACATGTGGAGAATTGAATAATGCCTGCAAATCTAGACGAAGGTTGGCTAGATTTAAACCCAAGAGGTTTGGAGGAAGCTTCAAATCGCCTGTTTGAGTTCTGACACTGTATTGTTGAATAGATAAATAGCGAACCGACAGAGGTATATTAAACTCATTGAAATTGTATTTGCAACAACCATACATTGTGAGAATTTTGAGATTGCGAGGTAACATAATGTTCTTCCCAATTTCAAAGTTTACCATTATCAAAATAATCATATGTCGTATGTGTAACATTTCAAGACTCTCCGGAAGTGGAACATTATCAATATAGCAAACCTCTACAGTCAATTTCTTGAGTTTGGAATACTGACTAATCGTATTCAATCGAGAAACTTCCCCACCATAAACATTCAAGCATGTAATTTGCTCTGGCAATTTTGACCTCTCTAGATCTATACCTCCACAAGTGAAAGTCTTGAGATTTTCCAAATGTGATACATCAAAACTAGGGGATTCATGTTCAGACAGGCAAACTAATCTTAACGACTGCAACGATTGAGGTAAATCTAGTTTTAAGCATTCAGGTCCCGAACTTACTTTCAAGTCAAGTTCGATTAAGTTTGGGGGCAATTGACCTAGTTGACTAGCGGTAAGACTGTTATCAGCTTTCAAATCAGCTACATACATGTGACCTGGGTAAAGTCCCAGTGGAGACACATCACGATTAATCAAGGCATGTTGTATAGTATTAGGTACACTTTCAAGGTTCCGTTTCCATCCCTGAATCTTATAAAAGTTGTACGGAAGGCTGAAAACTTCTTGTGCCATTTCTTGGTCATACTCTCCAAGCATTGACACGTCAATCTGTTGAAAAGCTCGTAATAGCAGTGGGGCTTGTTGATGAAAAGTCAACAAATCTTTCACAAAAAGAAAACAGATTGATTTCAACTTCGTGGGTGGATATTTCTTAATAAAATCAATAAATTCATAAACAAAGCTAAACCGAATCTCATGGGTTACATTGAGTTGTGGGGGATCTACGGAATCACGGTTGTAATGCCAATGCTCATCACCGATTGGTAGATACAATTTATTCGGGAAGTACCGACGTGATCCAATGACGACATGCCTTAATAAGACATCAATAGCATACTGTCCGATCAAGGGATTATCAATATACGTCTGCAAGTACAAATCTGGAATGTAGTCAAAGATCAGTTCAATTAACTCTTTTGGCAACTCTAGCAAGTGATCAACAAACGATTTCTCCATAGTGGGCGATGACATGGACCAATAGAGTGTTCACAAAAGGCAGAAATGATCTACTGGTCAATTGCTACCACAAAATATATATACCTCGAATGTAGATTAAGACATTTGGTTAAAAGTTTTTGAATTATGCAAGAAGTGGTCTGGTGTAATCCATCGTTTGCCCTCCAATTGGGGAACAAATTCGTCTATTTATATTTCCCGTTTAGGAAGGGGCGCTTTTGCCAAGACTAATGAAAAGTTTTAAGTTTTAACTAAACTTCGAAGTAAAAGCACTATGTAAAGGTTACCAGATTCAAAAACCAAAGAATGTCACCACAATCAGGATCGGTTGACGTTAAGGTATGTGTCTAGAGTATGTTCGGGTGTACGGTGGCATGCGTTTCCACACAACCAAATCCATCTATTATGCTTGGCGGTGTCGCTGAGAGTTCTCTCTCACCTAGTGTCTCGCATATAATTAATTATATATTGTCTTTGTTTATCTGGATTTAGGGTTGGTGGAAGGGTAGGCCAAATATACATAACTATTGTTATCAGTAATCGCACGCTTGGTAATCATTCACTAGAACGGATTAGAAAGTGAGAGTGTTACTTATGTATATCCTAGGAACCGCATGAAACTAAACTTAAACTTTAAAAATTCATTAGCAAAACCAGTTTCTCATCATTGTTGAAGTATGGACAAGGCAAAAAAAAAAAAAAACACAGCCAACACTTTGGGAAACCAGTTTAGGGCTTGTACTTAAATCAGTACTATACTCCCGACATTGCATAGCACTCCATTATACCGCCTTTGAAAGCCCAGAAAGGGAGAGACATGGATAAAATTAGTATGAAGGATGTTTTAGATTGCTTGTCGTGTAATACCAGTCATCGAGTTATTGATAGCATTCAAGAGAAATTAGAACTGTTTAACAACCCAGTGTGGTGGGAGAAAGCTGATTTGTTTGCAAGCACTTCTTCACTAGAAGTCAAACTGTAGAGAAATAGCAATCACTCAGACAATAGCATTCTTAAGTAATTAAGAAAACTTGTCAATTTCACTAATCTGTGTTTTATTTTTTTATTTGCTAACTTGAATCTCAAGTAGTGAAATGCATCTTTAACTCTCTCTCTCTCTCTCACTCTCTCTGATGTGTCTGGTCTAGTCTGATCTGATCTGATCTAGTCTGTGCCCGACTTATGTAATCACAGCAATCTTCGTTTCATACGGAACGGAAACGATCCAGCGATGAAGCGGGAAAATAAGCAAAAAAAAAAAAAAAAAAAAAAGAATTTATTTATTTGATTTATCAGCTGAGAATATTCCGACCCGAACTGCTTCGGCCGAGAGATGGTTTTTTTTTTGTCGGCCTTCCATTCATTCCCATGAGTAATCGGTTATTAAGCCAGCAATCTGATCTGGACCTTGTAAAAGAGGGGAGGGGAGTGGAGGGGAGAGTATAGACTGTGGGCTTGTGGAGTTGTGGGCTGGGTGTGGTTGGGGCTGATAGTGCTTGTGGGCTTGTTGTGGTGGTGGTTGTTGTTGTGGGTGGGGCCGTTCGGGGTTATTCTTGAGTAAGCGCCGAAGGGCGCAGTAAACTCTCTGAAGGGACAAGTTGTAATACCCTTTACACACTGGGGTGAAGAACCTTATCGGGTTCTTCTAAACTACAATAAAATCATTCGTCTAATAATTAACATGCATTAAAACTCTATAAATATCCATTATATACAAGAAACCATATCCCCCCCCCTCCTAAAAAAATGCCCAGCTAATATAATTCCTTCAACATTTGTAACCTTAATTCTCTTCTTTCAGTTTCCTTATCAAAGTCAACGTCTTGTTCAAAAGAACTGGCATATGTGGTAGTTTGATAATATTCATCGGAATAATAAGGATGGATTTCTTCTTCTTCCTCTTCACTATCTTCACTATCTATTGATTCTTCACTATCACTGGCATATAATGCAGTGCCGGCAAAGTTCTTATAGTTTGTGATATTGTTGATGAGATATTCTTCATCTATTCCTGTGATGGTAGTGCTGTCTTGGCTTATTGACAATTCTGAGGACGACTTATTTGATTTAGTTTGAGATAATGCATTACTTATCCTTCTGTATAATGAAGGTGGTTGTGATGATGCAGTGGTACAGTCATTAGAAGCAGACGACTTCCTTTTGAGTATTCTTGGAATGAAGTTTGCATATTTGTTATTCTTTTGGGTTATGTGGTTGACTTCAAATGGAGAGTCAAATGTAATGGTGTTGTCATGGATGTTAACATAGTAGTATTGTTGTAATACTTCATCGTAAGATAACTTATAGTTGTTACAAGTAGCAGCAACAGATGTATTGGTAGTAGTGTTAATCATAGCGTGTTAGTGTGTTCGATTGTTATTATGTAAATAAAAAAAAACAAGTGTTTATAGAGTTAAACTAATTGAATCAAACAATCAGAGAGAGACCTATCGGCGTCTATTTATATCCAAACTGGAAAAGGGAAAGGCTGATGATTAATTAACTTTCGGATATTATCTCAGTTGCACGGAAATAATCTAAAGTGGTTAGCTCCGCCGCCCGTAACAGCGCATTAACAAAAAAAAAAAAAAAGGGCTTAATAAACTTACGGCTGACGGAAATAATAAAAGGGGTCAACCCGCTCACAAAAACAGAAACAGCCACAACTGGTAAAAAAAACAAAAAAAAAAACTGTAAAATCCATTCACAAACTGTAAACCGTCACTTCCCTCCAATTCCGAATGAATGACAAATTATGGAAATTGTCGAATATTTTTTTTTCGGGATTTACGGTGATGCTTCCTAATTAGGAAACTACCGAAATAATCTTACTCATCCGATTTGTTATTACAAACCCTGTGAGGGTACGTGTACGTTCGTAGGTAAGGTACACTTACTCCCTCCGGGTGTGTTGTCTGTCTCTGTCTAATTGGTCAAAGGATATGATCCAGTTGATTAGACTGAGATAGAAGGACTTGCCCCTCATAAAAGAATACCCTTCCCACCACCCCCTCCACCACTAACCTGACCACTACTATACTTTGCCCACCGTCGTTGTCTACTTCAGCCACCTTAGTAGTAGTCACACTTGTTAAAACCGTCATCATCAACAACAACAACAGCAACAGCAGCAACAGCAGCAACAACAATGTAATCAGCCAAATAATAAACAAACGTTTCAGAATAATAATTTATCTTTTTTGAATTTTACCCGATTACGTAATCGCCTATAACACTGCCACTGCCACCACTGCCACCACCACCACAACTGCCAGAACAATAGAGGCGTGGTTGTAGTCGTAAAACAGGAAATACTTGAAAATACCCGATTACATAATCGCATATATCGAACTATTGGGTTATATACCGGAAGTGCCTTTGTTACTATTAGTGAGCCATTCGAGTTATATGCCTGAATGACGTTTGGTCGCCTTATCAAATGGATTTCACTGTTCACAAAATACGGCTGATTATTTTTAAAGCCCACCTTTCAGCCCTCCTCCCCCCCCTCTCCCTCCCTCTCCCATTTCCGATTTGACAATAAGGATTCATCACTGGATAAAGAAGTAATTCCGAGAGGACTCGGTTATTTTCAGGTGGAAATAACCATAAATGGAAATGGAAATGGAAAGATATCTACAACAAGAAACACTCTAGAAATGACAATACCGAACCGACCGACCGTTATTCGTTAGTTTGATCTTCTAGAAAGTGATAGTTTTAGTAAGGTTTCTCCTTTCAGTTATCTTTCCTGTTCGTTTGTGTTGTTTGACAGATTTCTAGAAAGATAAAAAAAGAAAAATTGGATTAACATTACTCTATTGAGTTATCTTCCCATCCCTCCATTCTGTTTCAGCCTTATGGAAAGTAAAATAAAAAAAAAAGCCATCTATTCTATCATCGACAAGAGGAGGAACCATAGCTCTCTTTAACCTCCCTACGCACCTGTTTAGAATCAATCCGGCGATCCCATATCGTGATGACGGTTTTTCATTTTTTTTTTCCATTTTTGGCGCCAATTTGACACAACAAGGCAAACTCTCTATCATCATTCGTCTGATTCATCGATAGGAGTCTTGCCGGGGTGGGGGCAGTTCAATTGACCTACTTGAAGAGCAGATAACTACTCCCATTGGAGGAGTTGCAAAAAAAAAACAAAAAAAAAATTAGACTGGCTGTGAAAAACCATATACTAATTAAAGCGTTCATAGATCAAGAAGGGTAGTGTAGCTCAATTTATTAAGTACAGATATAGGTCTATGCTGTTCTATATACACGATTTTTATTTCTTGTTCTTTTTGGACTTCTTTTTACTTTCCGACAATTGGTCCAATAATTCACTACACTTCT
>JAJMHC010000302.1:0-16383 GCA_030582855.1 Hemisphaericaspora lyxosophila | reverse complement strand
AGCTGAGAACGATATTCTGATTTCATTCAGAAATCTGCTTAGAGAGGCTCCCTAGCTAGTTTACTTTGGCTAGGGAGGCATCACTTGAGCATAAGTGAAATGGAATTGGCATTGTCGACTAGGATAAAGGATTGAGGGAGGGTAATTGGTTATGATTTGGATAAATGATGCGAGTTTTGTGTATCTCCCGTGTATAACTTTTGTATAATAAATTTAATAAATGTAATGTATAGTAAAACAAATATCATGAATTGTCACTGTGTTTTATTTATTTCTACATAGAAATTTCCCATTTTTGAGGAGACTTGAACTTACAAGCGCTTAAATCGGTTCAATTGAGATTGTATTGTGGCCCGTAGAGCATGTTGCAAAGTCTGGATTTTCAATCAAGGAAATGGTTAGGAGGAGACATTAGTAATAGCAAGGGTAATGACTTCTAGTCTTCAGGGTTTTGTCGGAAACGTAATAGTTGACGCTGGTAACACTTTAGAAACTATCCGAAAGGGATATCTTCCAATTCTATTGTGTTTGATAAAGACAAACCAACTAAAGGCAATTGTCAACCACAACAACCAGCTGAAAGTCAATTCCCTTAATAAAAGTTTACGTACAACGAAACTGAGGATTAATTCAAAAATCTATTAAACCATAATAAACAAAACATTAGCTGGTCTCTAGCTGGCCTCTAGCTGGTCTCTAGCTGGTCTCTAGCTGGCCTCTACTGAACAATTTGTGTTTTTCAGAAACCTGCTTTCTACGAACTTCCCCTATCTTGGTTATGGGGAACATTAATGAGGAGACCTTAGGGGATTTGGCTTCAATATTAGTGCAAGAAGTCAGATCAATTGTTTTCATTCTAGATTAGAAGAGGAACTAGAAGAGAATGAAAAGGGAAGGAAAAGCTTACCAAAAACCACAGAGCTATACCGTGGTTTACTCTTAGGATTGTGGGGGGGTAATATCAGCTCAGTCATCAATAAGATTGAACAGGATGGTATTACAAGTGGTCCACTGCACGTACTAGGTCATTATTAAGCCATTGTATTAAAATAACAAAATTTCAAAGTGACACAATTGGTGGATGATTCAAGAAGAGGAAATAAATAATAAGCTAGTCTGGCCCAGTTAAACAAATAAGGAAATTGGGTTCAAAAATTTCTCATAATGGTCCCCCCTCCCCCCTCCCCTCCACAGTCAAAACTAGATATCTATTTAGTTGGGAATGTTGTGTACATTAAAATTAAAAATAAATTGTCATTAATACTATTGCTATTAAATATCTAAAGGAATAGTTTATCCTTCATTACAACTTCAGATCATTCCTTTCTCTTTCAACACTCTATCAACCATCATCTTATACCACTCATCTATAGTCCCATTAGGATATACTGCTACAATTACCAACGTCATGTTATCAAACCCAATGCCAGTATAATTATTAGCCATGGTTAAACAATCATTCAAAACATATTCAACAATCCTATTCAATTTCCACCCAAAGGCCAATTTATCTCTAATTAGTTTCACCAATTGATTATTTCTAAAACAATCCCATATTCCATCACATGCTATGACTAAAAATTCCGGACTCCCCACTGCTTTAATATCATATATTAAAATATCGGGTTCAACCGTAACTTGATATAATTCCGGAGGTAAATGAACAATACTTTTATTTAATTTGGCTTTATTTTGATTGATATATTTATTCCTTGATGAATCAATAAATGGCAATTTAAATTTAAAATCCCCAAATGCTCTTGATAATGCTAGGATTTCATTTATTCGACTATTCAACACATATCCATTACTATTCTCTATCCTGACTCTTTCCCCCATATTGCTAGGTTTATGATCAAACGACAATGTTTTTGCACTTCCATTAATAGACAATATGCATCGAGAGTCTCCGGTGTTAGCAACGTAGATATGATCATTCACCATAGTCGCTATGATTGCCGTACTCCCACAATTGACTACATTCATCAAATTACTCAATTCATAATCAATTTGAAAAAAGCAATCTCGAATAGTGGTCATTATAGGTTTGTCTTCACGATATTTATGCTTCTGCAATTCTCGAAAGATTAACCGAGGTAAATGATGCGCCAAGTATTCAGCACATTGCCGGCCTCCATGTCCATCAAAGACACTAAATACAGCCAATGATTCATCTTCGTTGATCTTGATATCGTGTGCATCCTCCATTGTCATCCTATAGCCCTGCATGGCACCTACACAATAAGCGAGTGTATTGTGGACTTTATAGTCCAATTGTTTGTCTTCTATAGGGTGTGATAATAATTGACCCATTGCGTGTAGTGTGGGTATCTATAATCAATTCGGTATATGTTATTCGTCAATGTAAGTAGTAGACTCTCTTTAGCTTCTCATACTCTTCGCTGTCACTATCTATACTATACAACTAATAGGAAACAAGGGTCTTTCGGAGCAAAGGTTGGCAAGAAGAGGAGATAGATCGTCTCTTTTTTTCTCCTGTTTAGAGTCGTTTGGTTTCTTGTGGTGTTTCTTTTCATACAAAATTGGCGCATAGAGTGAATTATTAAATGTCGCGACAGTTTCACAGGGAATGTCGCAATAGTCACTCCTGTTTCATACTCCTTCTCCTTCTTTCTTCTCTCCCCCGCAAAGTTATCCACATCTTCGAGGCTATACCGAAACAGGCTGAACAAGCTGAACAGCAAAAGAAATAAAACAAACGGATCCCATAAGATGATGTTCCCATTGATAACTAAAAGCTCAATTCTTGGTAGTTCAACCTATAAACCACCGAGCAAATTTCCTATTGGCCCCTTCACCAAATACTCGCATAATCCAATCCTTAAACCAGACCCAACACACGAGTGGGAATGCGCATGGATATACAATGCCACTGCCATTGTAGTAGATGAGACGGTGTTTCTCCTCTATCGTGCTCAGAACCGAGAAAAGGAATCGTCTGTAGGTCTAGCTTGGTCATATGATGGTATCAACTTTGAGAGACTTAGAAAACCGATAATTAGAGCCACTGAACCATACGAGCAAGTGGGAGGAGTAGAAGATCCCAGGATTGTAAGGGATCCAATTTCAAAATTATTTATAGTAACCTATACGGCATATGACAAGCGAAACCATAATGCAAGATTATGTGTTGCTACTTCTGAGGATTTGTTTCAATGGAAGAAGTATCCCCCATTTATTGATATTCCAGATGCACGTTCCCCTGTTGGAAAACCTATTTGGAGTAAATCTGGAGCAATATTTACCGAGAAGAATAAAGAAGGGAAATATTTCATGATATGGGGAGATAGCGAATTGTATCTTGCTGAATCGAATGATTTGATCAATTGGAAAGTTACCTCTGATAAATTGGATGATATAAGATTTGCCAAGAAGGTATTTGTTCATGAGAACAAACTTATAGAATCAGGACCAGCTCCAATAAAGATGGCAGATGGAAGGTTTATCTTTGTATATAACTGTGCCACTAGAGGTGGAGGAGAATTGGTAGCCGGCTCATATTCAATATCACAAATGTTAATAGACTATGATGATATTAGGAATGGTCCAATAGCAAGGTTAGAAAAGCCAATCATCTTTCCTGAAACAAAGGATGAGAAGAATGGATTGGTCAATAATGTAGTTTTCTGTGAAGGCTTAGTTCAATTCAAAGGTCAATGGTTTTTGTATTATGGCCAAGCTGATTCCGTGTTAGGAGTAGCAACTGCCCCTGTGACATAGATTAAATCCAAAAAAAAAAAAACATATTTAGAATAAACTATACATTGTTAAACAGCAAAAATAACTCCTACTTTCTCTTGGAATGTTTCATTCCGTCTATAATTTCTCTAATCATTAACGCCAAAGGTATATCTGGCTGCTCTATATCCAAACTGATAAACCCACAATCCCACTTTTGACTCAAATTTCTCCCCATATCCACCAACGTTGGCGATGCAAGAGGATGATTTGCTTTTGTGCATATAATCCATATCGGAGGTGTCAGTAAGGAATTAATGTCATCCACATCCTTGTCACCATCTTTCCACATATTCTTGAACGCTAGTTTCAAAGAATACAAATCCTTCTCTTTTCCCTTATTCCAATTGCTCCTAAATTGGATAAACTCCTTCCACGCATCATCTATTGCAGCTTTGATTACCGGTAACAAATTAATCCCATGATTTGGGTCCAATTTATGATCATCAGGACCATCGTCGTAAGATGGAGGGGCGTATGTGGGAATAGCCTCATATAGAAGCAAATATCCGTCTATATCCCCGTTCAATTCACTAGCACCACTGGCTACAAGCAAGGGGTTTGTTGAGACCGGTTTTCTCGGCAAATTAGCGAGGTTGTGGAGATACTCTGGGCCTAGATTTATGTGCAATGATTGTTCTAGAAAAGGTACAGTTGCATGGGGATTGAAATGAGGTGTATCTATGATCTCAGTGAGGATTGGTGTTATAGTGGCTGCCTTACCTTCTTGTTGCAGTACTCGATAATAAGGGTTTTTAGGAATGGGATTTTGTCGGCTATTTTTCAAAACCACACCCTCTGAAGTGTACTCGGCCCCCAGGAGGATCCTGTTTGCTATTTCTGAGGGTTCATAGTTGAATAGTATCGGGTTTACTTTAACTGTAGGATAGTAGGTATCTGGAAAACTGTTATTGACAATTTTGGAAATTAGCGATGTTTTTCCGGTCTTGGCGCCTCCAAGCACTGCAATTCGAAGTGCTTGGGTTTTATTAATTGGTGAACAATTTTCTTTATGTCGTTGATGAGCCGCTCTGCTACTACTCATTTCTTATTAGGATGGTATAGTATGTACCTCTCTAACACCCGTTTGCATAAGTAAAGATCTTTCCAATTGACAAACCAAATTTCTTTTTTTTTTTTTGCTTTCTTTCTTCATTGAATGTTTTGGTTTTCTTAACTAAATGGATGCAAAAAAAACACACACACACATACACAAGGTTGAAAGGTTTGACGAGGTTGAATTAGAGTTAAGTTGGGGAGACTGGACAGGAGGGTGGGCAGTTGCTTGGTTCCTCTCTGGAGCCTAATCTTGATTCCTTATAGATTCCATGTTGATTGATTTTCAGCATCGACCTGCTTACAGTTGGTAGCGATAATAAGTAACAAAGTAGGGTATGGCTGTACCTACAGTAGCAGTAGGGCTAAGACAGACTTTAAACACATCATCATTGGGAATTCCCTCTTCAACAGTACCTTTCCCAAATACCTATTACCTTCCTCCCTCCCCCCCTTTGTCTCCCCCTCCACCCCTCCCTCTTCTTGCCGCCTGATGTCTACCTGTACAAGCAAAATCCCATTGGGAACATAATCCGAACGCCATCGTGTACCTACCAATATCGGTTATCAAAATTCTTTCCCCATAGAAAACAAATTTCCTATCAGGAGAATAACCCTCTAACCCTCTAACCCTATAACCAATACATTCACTTGTGCCAATGTAAGCAACGATGTCTCCTAATAAAGTTACAATAGGTGAACCATTGATTCACCCCCAATCAAAAAATTCGAGACCAACAACTACTGCCGATTCATCAATCCCACTTGAACTACTCCGATATCAACGGCAAGCTAAACAAGACGACGAATTAAACGATAAGTATCGAGAGCAGATAGATAAGATCTTTCAAATAACCGACAAACTAATCAAGGGGAATAAAGGAGATGCAGCTGCGATATATGAATCTATGGATGAGTCGCTACCTTTACCCTCAATGATCACCATTACTGCATTGGCTATACAGTTGAATAAATTGCACACATTGGATTTGAAAGTGAAAGCAGCTGCTATAGACCATATGAATATACGACTAACTGAGAATATTGAAGTTATGAAGAAAGAGAAACTAAAGAAAGAGAACGAGTTGGATGAATTGAGACTACATTTATTAACTAAAGAAACAAGCTTGATAAAGACATACCAAGAATCCATGGAGTCTCTAAACAAACATATTGAGGATTATAAGATAACTAAAAATAAGCAAGTAGAAAGACAAGCTTTGAAATTACAATATTCAAATTTTAAAATCTTACATGAAATGACCTTCCAATGCAAAGAGAAAGGGAAATTACAATTTATGTATCAGCCAATTTTAAAGTTGGAAGAATTCTTGGGATACAATCTATTAGTGATAAATCAATTTCTTGAAAGGTTGATTGTTTTACAATTACATCTATCGAATTTGTTTAGAGTTGAATTGCCCCATTTACATGAATTAATTGGATTTTTACCCGATTCAAAATTTTATGATTTGATAAGAAAGAAACAAGCATTGATATTGGGGATAGAAGAACAAGATAGCGAGGAATCAACTATGAAAGAAACCCCGACTATTAACGAACCCCCGAAAGACATTCAAAATCCTATAGAAAAGATAATCAAACTTGGTGATGCTTATAATCTCCCATTATCTGCCAAAACATTAAACCTTAAACGCCGAGCGAAAAGAAATTCATCGATAGACCCAAGTGATCTAAATAATATTCCCATTCTAAAAGAACGATCGATGTCCCCCAGTGCCGCTTCCCCTTCACATAAGAAAAATATGATAATTATCCCCCACAAAATCATTAACAAACCATTCAATAAACTTTCAATTAAGGATTTCCTTAAATTCTTACTCGTGATAGTTAAAATAATCACCAATTTTCAAGTATTTCTCATGTTTACCACCAATGACAATCATGACTTCACGCTTGACGATTGGTGTAATTTTGAGAAACTATTAAGCGAGGTGATGAATCTAGATCAATTTTTCAACCAAAGAATGAACGAACTTGAAATTGGTATTTCTACTCTGAGAAGATTAAGTTCAAATGATTCAGATACTGCCAGTTTCCAAACACTTATGGAACATGTATATGAATTGTTAATGGAATCTTCCATCAGCAAGAAACAGTATAATCGACCTCTGGCATTACTGGATTTGAAGCTACGAGATTTGATTTTGAACCAAACTAAATTGAACTTGAGCGAAGAATGGGATATAGTGAGTGAAATGATATAACTTATTTAGCAAATTGCCTTGTCATCTTTATTAAGTAATATTAGTAATCTTGCAAAAAAACAGTAAACAAGAGATAACCACGCGCGTAGTTAACGTCCCGGTCGGTGTAATTTTCAGCATATCTTAACCCTCGTTGCACTTCAATTAAAAAAAAAAAATAAAAAACCGGGCTCAGGGCGAAATTGGTTATCAAGCTCTAAATTTCAGCACGATTATCAAGACTGAACGACATTCATCCAATTGAAGACGAATCGTATCGCCATTCTATTCAATAAACAATAGACCAAAAAAAAACAACAACCATCCATCACAATGTCTCTTTCTGATAAAGAATTGTTTGAATTAAACAAAACAGCTGTCACTCAAGGGTTCAAGATTAAACCTAGAATCACCTATAATACTGTTGGAGGTGTCAATGGGCCTTTAGTCATTTTAGATAATGTCAAGTTCCCACGTTATAATGAAATCGTCAATTTGACTTTACCTGATGGATCTATCAGACAAGGTCAAGTGTTAGAAGTTAGAGGTACCAAGGCAATTGTTCAAGTCTTTGAAGGTACTTCAGGTATTGATGTGAAGAAAACCAGAGTTGAGTTCACTGGTGAGAATTTAAAGATCCCAGTTTCTGAAGATATGTTGGGTAGAATCTTTGATGGGTCAGGTAGACCAATTGATAAAGGTCCAAAAATCTTTGCTGAAGATTATTTGGATATTAATGGATCTCCCATCAATCCATATGCACGTATTTATCCTGAAGAAATGATTTCCACTGGGGTTTCCGCCATTGATACTATGAACTCCATTGCTAGAGGTCAAAAAATTCCAATTTTCTCAGCCTCGGGTTTACCACATAATGAAATTGCTGCGCAAATCTGTAGACAAGCCGGTTTAGTTAGACCAACTAAAGATGTTCATGATGGACACGAAGAAAATTTCTCCATTGTATTTGCTGCTATGGGGGTCAATTTAGAAACCTCTCGTTTCTTTAAACAAGATTTCGAAGAAAATGGATCCTTAGAAAGAACCACGTTGTTCTTGAACTTGGCCAATGATCCAACCATTGAAAGAATCATTACTCCACGTTTAGCTTTAACTACTGCCGAATACTTGGCCTATCAAACCGAAAGACACGTGTTGACCATCTTGACCGATATGTCCTCATATGCCGATGCCTTGAGAGAAGTTTCTGCTGCAAGAGAAGAAGTCCCAGGTAGAAGAGGTTACCCAGGTTATATGTATACCGATTTATCTACCATTTATGAAAGAGCTGGTAGAGTTGAAGGAAGAAATGGTTCCATTACCCAAGTTCCAATTTTAACCATGCCTAATGATGATATCACCCATCCAATTCCAGATTTGACCGGTTATATTACCGAAGGACAAATTTCCATTGATAGACAATTGCATAATCGTGGTATTTACCCACCAATCAACGTCTTGCCATCTTTATCTCGTTTGATGAAGTCTGCCATTGGTGAAGGTATGACCAGAAAGGATCATGGTGATGTTTCCAATCAATTGTATGCCAAGTATGCCATTGGTAGAGATGCTGCCGCCATGAAGGCAGTTGTTGGTGAGGAAGCCTTATCTACTGAAGATAAATTATCTTTGGAATTCTTGGAAAAATTCGAAAAGAATTTCATCAGTCAAGGTGCTTATGAAAATAGAACTATCTTTGAATCATTAGATCTTGCTTGGTCATTGTTAAGAATTTATCCAAAGGAAATGTTGAACAGAATCAGTCCAAAGATTTTAGAAGAATTCTATGACCGAGACAGAAGCCAAGATGATGACGAAGAAGAAGAAGACGACGATGAAGTAGATGCTGATAAATCCAAAGATTTAATCGACGCTTAGTTTTTGTTTGTTTCATTTCTTACATTTTTTGGTTTTTTTTTTTGAAAAATGTATAGGTATAAAATACACGTGATTGTTAATTAAAGTAAATAAATATGCAATTATTCTATTTAAGCCTTGTTGGCGGCTTCAGCTTCCCTCTTTACATTCCCAATGTAGTTGATAGCAGAACCAGCCTTGAAAAACTCAACTTGATCTTTAGACATGGTATGTTTTGCCAAGATTTCAAAAGAAGACCCGTCTTTCTTAGTCACCTTGACACGTAAATTACCTCCGTTATTACCATATTTAGCAATCATGTCTTGTAAATCAACAGTAGTCAATAAATCACCAGCCGAGATCTTATCATAATCAGCTTCATCAGCAAATGTTAATGGTAACATACCTTGTTTTTTTAAATTAGTTTCATGAATTCTAGCAAATGATTTAACTAAAATAACTGAACCGCCCAAGAATTTTGGAGATAAAGCAGCGTGTTCCCTAGCAGAACCTTCACCATAATTATGCTCAGCAACTACAACCCATGGTCTGCCTTCTTCCTTCCACTTGATCATCAATTCAGGAATACCGTATTGATCCCCATTCAAATCATAAGCCTTGTTTACTTCACCAGTTTCCTTGTTGACGGCACCAATTAAGGTGTTATAAGAAATATTTTCTAAATGCCCCTTATATTTCAACCAAGCACCAGCAGCGGAAATATGATCAGTAGTACATTTACCTTCAACCTTCAACAACACATTAGTGGATAATTCTTCTCCGTTCCAAGGCTTGAATGGTTCTAATAATTGCAATCTATCAGACTCTGGAGAAACATTGACTTGGACTTCTGGATTTGGTTGTGGGTTAGCTACAGGATAAAATTCTTCACGACCTTTAATAAACCCATTAGATGGCAAATCTTCACCTTGAGGAGGTTGGAATTTGAATTGTTCACCATTTGATAATTTAATTGAATCGGTCATTGGGTTGAAGTTCATCTCTCCGGAATAAATCATGGCAGTGACCATATCTGGAGAAGTCAAGAAGTTCATGGTGTTTCTGTTTCCGTCATTTCTAGCACGGAAATTTCTATTGAATGAAGTAAAGATGGCATTGGTTTCAGTAGAGGTTTTTGAAACATCTGTTCTATCCCATTGTCCAATACATGGACCACAGGCGTTGGCCAACACTATAGCACCGTTGTTTTCGAAAGTTTCAATCAATCCATCTCTTTCAATAGTAGCTCTAATTTGTTCAGAGCCAGGGGTGACAAAGAATGGAATCTTTGGTTTCAAACCTACCGATTCAGCTTGTTTGATGATCGAGACAGCACGGGACATATCTTGATAAGAAGAATTGGTACACGAACCAATTAAACCAGCAGATACAGTTTGGGGCCAGCCTTCCTTCTTGGCGGTTTCACCGAATAAGGAAATTGGAGTAGATAAATCAGGAGTGAATGGACCATTAACATGTGGTTCTAATGCGGACAAATTGAGCTCGATAACTTTATCATACTCGGCACCTTCATCGGCTTGTAAGAAAGCAAATTGTTTGTTTACTGAGTCGGCTGCTTGGGCAATTGGACCTCTATTGGTTTCAACCAAATATTTCTTGTGGGCTTCTTGGTATGGGAAAGTAGACGTGGTAGCACCAATTTCAGCACCCATATTACAAATAGTGGCCATACCGGTACAAGATAAAGTCTTGACCCCTTCACCGAAATATTCAACAATGTAACCAGTACCACCTCTTACAGTTAACAAACCAGCTAAAGCAGTAATGACATCCTTTGGAGAGGACCATCCCGATAATTGACCAGTAAGTTTAACCCCTAAAACCTTTGGCGCCTTCAATTCCCAAGGAGTACCAGTTAAAGCATCGACAGCATCAGCACCTCCAACACCGATAGCGATGGCACCTAAACCACCAGCATTTGGAGTATGTGAATCAGTACCCAACATCATTAAACCTGGAACAGAGAAGTTTTCCAACACGATTTGATGAATAATACCAGAACCTGGACCCCAGAATTGGATACCATACTTGTCACCACAACTTTCCAAGAAATCAAAAACTTCTTTGTTGGTAGAGATAGAATTACGTAAATCATCCTCAGCACCCTCTTTACCCACAATCAAATGATCACAATGGATAGATGCTGGAACAGCAGTAGAACTCATACCACATGTCATGAATTGTAAAAGGGCCATTTGAGCAGACGCATCTTGCATGGCAACTCTATCGGGATTTAACTTCAAGTATTGTTCACCTCTAATGTTAGATAATTTACCTTGACTTGAGGCAAGACTTTCTTCAGGATCAACTAAATGGGAGTATAAGATCTTTTCCGCTAAGGTTAATGGTTGATTGCCGAGGATTTTATTTACAGTGGATAAGTTGGAAATCAATTTAGCATAAGGTGGGGTTCTTGATTTGTATTCTTCTGGAACTTCAAATGAAAAAACGCCAGAATTAGCTTGGGTAGCTAATGATCTAGTTAAACATCTTGATCTAACGACCGGTATTCTAGTTCTCAACATTGTTCTTGACTCGAGGGAAAGAATGGGAGGAGGGGAGGGAGTTGAAGAGAAGAAGAAATGAAACTGAAAATTTTTCCATACTATATTTTTTTGTTTTTTTTTTTGCCAGCCAATGAATTTCAAACTATCTTTGATTATTATTTTACCGCGATAAATAAAAAATATTTTTTATTAGATTTATGACTCAATAAAAATTAATACGCCGCAAAACAATATGGCTTATCGGCACGTGATTTGTATCGCGACAATTACCAGTCATGTGACTTCTATTCAAAATCTTCATCTAATTACATCTAATTATGATTAGTAAGTATATAGTATATCAAACCAGTATTAACAAACCAAGGCAATGTAAAAGTAGTGCTTCTTATCTAGCTGTCGAATATATTATTACCACCCATATCCTTTAAGTAGTCTCTTTTATTTGCCTGTAGAATCCAATTTTTGTTTTTTGAGAGAGAGAGAAATCATAAAGTACCTCTCCAAGCTCTATTAACCCATCCACAATCACGAACATTATCATCCTTAGCATCTATTTTCCAATTAGTGTTGGAATCACTATATTTTTCCGAAATACCATCCCCAGCTGGCTTTGAAATGCACACAAATCTACCATCCGGTAAGAAACATCTTAATTGAGAGGAAGGATATGGACAGGGACAGAATTTAGGTTCTTCTACGCAAATACCAGTATCTGGACATAAATATTTATTACATCTGGAATTTAACATTGCATTCTCATACTGCTCTGGACTTTGTACTTGGGCTTGTTGTCTTTGTCCCCCTTGACCTTGATTGAAGTTAAAGAAGTCAAATAGATTGGCTGAAACTATCAGTAGTGAAAACAAAAGGGTTATTATTATATTGGATAACATTGTGTACAGTTGATATTGACTGATTATATGACAATGAGTTGATGTCTGTTGCAAATATCTTCGACAGGTAAATTGTACACGTATTTTTTTTTATTTTTTTTTTCGTAGAATAATTCTGGTGGCTTCACCAATGAATCCGGGTAATATCAGGCGCTACCAAATATAGTATGGAAGAGGTTTCTTATAGCAACTAATAGATAAGAGTAAGCAGGACAAGCATCACCAATCACTAGGAGGAGAAGGGAGTATATTCAGGAGACGAGGTTAAATACACGTTCAACAAGATCACCTTTTTCTAATCCTGGGTGAACTTCCCAGTTTTGCTTCAACCTTTTTTGGCTGCGGAAAATTTTTCATGTTTACCAAAACCATCACTTCATTGGCACAACATTATTTGCCACTTTTGTGTCGTTTTTGACTAAGGGGGTGGGGCTGTGAATGGAAGTTTATTATTCACATTTACCCATCCTCCTTCCAAAAACAAAAATGGCACCTCCTTCCGTTTTCCAAGTTTTATTTGGAACCACACTTCGAACCCTAAAATCCCACCAAACCATCTTTCTCTAAGTATTGTACCATGATTAACTGAAGTTTCATTGATTCAGGAACCCCCTTACTCCCCAAAAAAAATAGAAGATAGGGGCGAGCTGGGAATTGAACCCAGGGCCTCTCGCATGTTTGTAGTTAATCAACTTGTTTCCAAGATGTCCACCCAAAGCGAGAATCATACCACTAGACCACACGCCCTTACTTGATACCAGCTAACAGACGGTTTATAAAATACTTTTGTCTTGTCCCCCCCAACAAGACAGAAGTAGTCCAGAACCAAGTTAGCAAGCTCAGCAACCTGCAGAGCCTACAAGAGGTTGAAAGAAGTTCAAAGATATTGAACGGGAACAATCCAAGCTTCAATTATTCAAAGAGACGTTTTGAGTACTTGAAGTATGCTGCAAAGACAGCCGACGAGATGAGGATACATCTTATGACGGAAATGAACAGATACCGACTGCATCTTTCAACACATGTATTCACAGTACCCACCTTAGGCGTAGATTACATACAGAAATACAAAAACGGTAAACCTCATGTTGACAAAAAGCGCATTTAACCTTCCCTCCCCCATCTTCCCCCTTCATCTGTGATGGAAGCGCCTTTGGTGGTGAGTGTATTGAGTTTGTTTGCCGGTAATGAAACTTTATCCAGAGACATATGGAGGTGTTTTGACATTCTGAAACTTCAAAGGCTACAAACTTGGACTAATCAAAGATTTGTAAATTGAAGCGTCGCCACCGCTTGCAGCTGGTTTCGGAATCCCTTAAGGCATTGGAGCTTAGTAGTGTACTTTGGACCGACTGGAACAAGTTTGTACCAAGTTTACAACGTCCTTCTTTGGAAGAGATCTACTTCGGTTTTGCTGACATTAACAGTACCGACAAAGCGGTTCTCAGCAAACCAATGGTCGAGGCAATCAACATTATCATCGAAATTCTCTTGGAATTTTGAGCTTATCATTTTTGACAACCTTAACTTTAACAAACGATACACTACCAAACGCTCTATTTTTACAATATCAGTTTGGACGGGTTTCCGGTATTGACCCAATTAATTGGATCTGGAAAACAGATTTCCATGGTTGATAGGCGTAGACGTACAAGAAAGCCGATTTTGGTCCCCGTTAAGTTTCATCCAACTAAGACAAGCTGAGGACTTCCCAAAACTTCCAGGTTCTCTGTATTAGTAGGAGGCGTAATTGAAACGGATTTATAGCACTTTATCGTTTTTATAAATCGAATTCGATTCAAATACATTCATTACATCATTGTTCTTACAAGTTGCGACAAATCACCAGCACCATTAATGACAATTTTCAAATCCCATTGTTGGAAGAATTCAATCACTACAAGCTATAGCACAAAAAAAAAAATAATTACTAAAAAGGTATTAGTTATTAGGTATTAGGTATATATTAGGTATTAAGTAATTAGTCATTAAGTCTATTAAAATATCAGGAAATTAAAAATTAGCAATCAGGGGTATAAAAAAAAAACTCATCAAAACAAACAAATCAAACAAAACAAATCAAACAAAACAAACAAAGCAAAACTCTCTACGAAAATGAAATGAAATAAAATAAATTAACGACTCTTTAGGTAAGTGTATGCATCCTCAACTTCAAGCTGTACTTCTTGTAAAGCTCTCAGTTCATTATTTATACCACAATACCAAATCAATCCGTTAATACAACCAGAAACAGCCACCACCACAGTAAGGAATAAAAAAAGGACCGAAACCCAAGGTATACCCAATCCAGAAACAAAAGCAACCATAATATGGAATATGATAGTAAACAATACCGAAATGAAGAAATGTGCTTTTCTCCACTTGGTTTGAAAGGGGATGGTATACTTTCTATAATCGCCAACTTCAGCTAACAAGTCGCGATAAACCATTTCTCTATCCTCGATATCGATAATCATGTCATCGGGTGGGATATATTGATCCTTACTGTTGATTAACAATTCGGTGCTGTAGCCGAAATGATCAGAATATGAACAGTCATAAGGTGCAGGTAATCTACCCGTGAATTTAACCAGGGCATTAACTGGGGAGATATTATTGGCATCGATTAGAGCATAATCTAAACGACATGCGTCCTGTGGTTTACTCTTTTCTCTCCACGTGTTTAACGTTGAATTACAGGTGGCACCAGCTACCAAGACCTGGTCTTCTGGGGATAATTCAGCAATCTCAACTTCATTCTGATGACCATGTAACATGTTCCAGGAATCGGAAAGACCACCTTCAACAGTGAACAATTTATAAGGAAGTGAATCAGGTTTGGAATTTAAATCACCAACTTGTATAACTGCATATCCGGCTCGCTTTAACATCTTGACAAGCTTGGCAAAATCCCAAGCTTGACAGGCTCTATGGGTGGAGTAACTAGCATCACCTGCTGAAGCATAAGGGGCATGCATGTGTGAATTTAAAATGGCGATAGGCAATGCATTTGGATGGTGAGGTTGAAACATAGTAACGGCAATACTTTTGCCAACAAACCAATCGCCTCTGAAAAAAGCCGATGGTCTTCCATTGATAGGAAATCTATAAAGAAAGGTTTCACTGATGGGAATCTTTGATAAGATGGCTAAACCAGGTCCACTAACTATCCCAGCTTTAAACATTCTTCTGTATGGGTATCTGGTTTTACAAGCTTTATCAAAATACTCCCAATCTTCTTCACACCATAGTTCTTGTAATGCCACTATGTCATAATCTTCTTCGGGGTCTTGAGGATGGGCTAACAGGTCAGCAATCGCCTTCAATCTTTCCTTTCTGTGTTTGGAAATGTATTTCAATCCCCATGTATTGTATGTGAGTAATTTGACAGATTGACTGTTATCAAACACTTTTTCGTGTACCAATGTCGAATTTATACTCATGGTAAATGGGTTGTTATTGTCGATCGTCTACTGAATAAACGAACAGTATGTGTAAGTGTAAATAATTGTGTATATGTGTGATCTTAATAAACAAAAGAGCAAGAAGAGGCAAAAAAAGCCAAAAAAAAAAATAGACGTTTCTGTGGATGTAGGCTTGTTGGTAATGGATTATAAATAATATTTTTTTGCCTTGGTCCATCGTATACTTGCTTCAACAAGTGACCGGCCGGCTTTTCTTTTTTTTTTTTGGTCCTGGTTATGCCATTCCGCTGGTTCCATCTCCACCGGATCAAAAGGTACGCATTTTCTTTTTTTTTTTTTGCTTCTCCCGCCGACTCTCACTAAAATCTGTCACTAAATTGAAAAATTTAGTGAGAGGTTTTTCAGCAGAAAAATCTAATAATCAATTCGGCCGAGGTGAGCGATTTTAAATTGTTGTTATTACCCTTTTTTTGATGGTGTGACCATCATTTATTTCAGGGGAACTTTAACCTTATCGCATGACCAAACTGAATGTTTATGGAACCGGTTTGTATATCGTACTTTTCGTAGCCATTGTGTTTACTGAGTGACTTCCCAAGCTGCCTTGAGAAGGGAAGTTTGGTTAGAGCAGTAAACCACACCGGTCAATTTGGAAGTG